>VTPC01008837.1:0-70233 GCA_011009095.1 Ignelater luminosus | reverse complement strand
ATTGCAAGGGGCATACTAAGCAGCTTTTAGTCTCATTCTATGATTTCAGTATCAGTCGCCACTCTAAAAGGCCTCAAGTAACTTACTTTATATAAAATATACTTGTTCTCGAAGATTTTATGGAGATGCGATAGTCGCCCATAGATTGGGGGTCTTCTGGTTTAGTTTGTTGGGCTAATTTACTATGAGCGATAGGGTAGTTGAAACCTTCTTCTTAGGATTCATTATTTATTAATTTAATACTTATAATATCTTTAAGGTGATTTTTACTTTGCCCTTCTAATATAGCTGCCCCTTTTTTGAATTTTCTAAGAGAGATTGTATTAATTAACAGTTTTCTGATTTTGTCAAATTCCTCATATTTTCTAAAAAGGTAAAGACAACAAAGGTCAATCAAGATTTATCTGATTTGAAGATTTTTTTAATTTACTTATTACTAGAGACCCAAACTTAGAGAGCATCTTTCAGATAAGCAGCAGAGCAAAAGTACTTTCCCCTTGTCTTTTGTTTCAAAATTACATTTTGAGCTTTTTCATAGGAAACCCTGACGACGGTACATCTATATTTCGGTAGCTGGTTTTTATAAAAAAATACTTGATAAGAAGTCTTTTATAATTTATTCCTATTTCTCTCCCCTTCTTTGTTTCAACTACACAATGCGTTTTAGAAAACATCCCTGTTTAGCGCTAGCTAGAAAATTACAAAGCATGTAGGTACTTTTTCTCTTAAATGAAAAAACTTTCTCTTTTGAACTGGAATTTGCGAATACATCTACTTTGTGTTTCTGATTTTATTTTTTTTTTATTCTACGTCATAGATTTACACTGACTGGAAGATGTATGAAGTTTTAAGGAACATGGAAGTAACTTTTGAAAATTAGCTACTAAGGTCTTTTTATATCGACGTCACTTGAGAAAGCGGGAAAGCCTGAGGTATGGCCTTGTAGTATTACTATACCTACGCTGGGGCAAGGATGATGATGCAACATTGCGAAAACTTTTAATCTCAAGTCTATCATCAACTTCACCCTTATCTTTTGTTTGTCAACATATGGTTAATAATTGTCGTGAGCAAAATTACTTATTTACAAGAAATTCTCTGTTGGTGTTTGATTTCTTTGTGATTTTTGCTCTGTAAAACTATACTTGTAGCGAGTAACTTCTATTTTCTTTTATTTGATATTTGAAAATTGCAATATGTAAAAAATTTAACTCTTTTTTGACTAATCCAGGAAATTCCACTAGCTATCTTGCTTTGTTATACTTTTTTTATCAGCGAACGCACAGGTGTTTTGTGAATTTCCTTTGTTACCACCATTAGTTTCTTTGATTTATTTCAGTTGCTAACAAAAATGCCTTAAATAATGATAGTTTCAAGTACACATATTTCCTCATTATAGACTGCTGAAAAACTTAGTCAAGTTTTCGTGCAGGGTTTTAACTAATTCTGGTCAGCAGTGAGAGAATCTTCAGATTAGTTTTTTCTAAAAATTGGATTTTTTGTTAAAGATCAGTAAAGTCTACAATGATTTGCGAAGAATTATTACCTAGGTAGCTACCACATCTTATTAATTTTGAAGATACCTAATTTACATGGCAGAAATTTTCAAACAGAGAAACAAAGAGATTGTTTCTTGGTACAAGCGCCTAAAGCTGTCACAAATTTTGCATATCCTGAAATTCAGGCCATTTTAGATATACCATGCTAAATGTCTTCACCCATCAAGTTTATCACATCTACGATTTAAACTGAACAAACATAAGGGGTCATATTCAGTATTCACAGTTGCTTAGGTAAAAACGTTTTATTCTGGATATACTGACGTCTCCAAGATAGTAATTCACTTTTTCTTTGTTGTGTTGTGGCATTGTTACTTTTGAGGCGATGCGATCCTTGTTTTAGAAAATCCCACGCGCCAGATTTGGTTAGGGGGTTTATCTCTTCGTCCTTGGTATTGTCAGACAAGAGCTCACGGATAACTGCTGCGGAGACACGGTTGTTCAGGTGATAGATAGACAAACTCTTAATTGGATTACCTGGTCTATTGTACTCAAACCTCAAACTATATATAAGCCCATAACTACAGAAGGTCTCGAACAGGGCGACGTATGTGATACAGTCCTGTAAAGCCGATGAAGTACTTGCCAACAACGATAGCTTGCTGTACAAACAGTTTTGATGCTGGGCAAATGGTTTTTTGTAGCTCTTCCGAAACGGGCCAACTCTATTGACAGGGTGTCAGTCAGACAACGAAGAAGGGTACGTTAATGAGACAACAGCTCTTTCTACGAACAGTGACAATGCCGCCCAAGTGGTATTTGTAGCTCGGCCGAAGTTGACTAACTCTATCGACCGCAGAGTCAGTCGGACTACGAGGGAGAGTGGGGGTAAGGACTTACTAAGCCCTGCACTATGATTGAAGAACACTCTTTCGGACACTGGACCTAAATAATGCTACTAACTAACGTTTTGGATGGCGGGCGCCTATACTTATACCGGTAGATTCCCCGTACTAGCAAGTTCAGAGAGCGGAGACACTACAAGTAAGATAAAGTGGTATGCGTGGAGCAATCGATGTGCGGTGGCGTATAGATAACTGTATTACAAATAAATAAAAAATGAAATACAATTTATTAAATTAAACTAGCCATAGAGACTATAGTAAAACCAAACCAAGAGCAGTTTTAAAATAACACCTTTTTAACTAAGCGACTGTAAATACGAGCAAGTTCAAATCTTCAGGATAAAATCTACTGAAAGTTGAAGAATGCTACAGCACTTGTTGTCTTGGCGACAATATAATAGTTTTTTATATCACAAACTGTTCGAAAGTACATTCAGATACTCCTGATCCAAGCCAGGAAAACCAATACAGCAAACCATGATTTGTAAACCTATCAACCTGCTGCTAAGCAGCGTTTTTAGAAAGTTGTTCCTGCCTTATTAATAACTAGCTTAAATCACGAAGCATTGCTGTAAACATGGTAGAATTAGTTACCTTCATCACTCCATTATCGATTTGTCCTTCATCCTAGTCAAGACCTGGGTTAAATATTCTAATCGAGATTACCATGCTTTTTCAACTTGGTTTGCAGTATTCTGAAATGGCTGTTACTTTGGCAGAAACTTAAAGTTTCTTCTTGGCAATTCTAAAATTTATACAGACATTGAGTCTATTTCAGTCTAAAATTCGAACAACTCTAGTTAGCGAACCTTAGTAGGTCAGAAACGGAGCACCTTCTATTCTGTTTTGCACATGTTTGATGTTAACTACTGCCTGCTGTTCCTAAGACGTGAAAACTGACTAAACGACTCATACACAACAATGTGCCTTGCAGTTTAAGCAGAAAGAGGTTCAGTAATCTGTAGTGAAACCTATCACCACACTTGGCTTTTGCTGCGTTTTTATATAGAAGCACTGTATACTATTTGCTTAATGCTCATCATAGGGTAGATTGAAATATGGCGAAGAGTCAATATAAGAGAAGAACTTTGAACTAGTGTCTATCATTGAACGTCTAAGCAATAATAACATAAATATTGGTTATGCGGCAACGTGAGTTGATTCTGTTTTGGGATACTCGAAATTTGTTTTATATGTTTGGAAATAAACAGGCAGGGACGTAATAAAACAGTTTATTGAACACGTAAAAGATAAGATGACGTGTTACTAATTATCTATTGGTAAACTCGGGTAATCGAGGTTCTACTGTATTCTTCTTTAAAATGATATGTGAATTATGTTCAAAAGGTTACATCTAGTTACCACCGATATAAAGAAAAACCAAAACAGCAAGTTTATCAGATAATTTGTTTACAAGTGCCAGTGTGGCTCAAATTAATTTTAAGTTCTAAACTCAACTCGGCTATTCTGTAATAAAAGTCAACAGTAATTGCTTTAAAGCTTTAGTTCCTAGGTTTCTCAAACTCACACAAGAATAAACATAAAATTTAAAAAGAAAAAAATAATTCTTAACAATAACCCTATAGACTTTGTAGTAGATCTAAATTTAGTCTGATTCAAATTATTGTCTGATCTGCTTAACATGAAATTAACTAAACGATTTTTTTACTTACAAGATTCTTAGCTTTCTTTTACATTTAAGACTTTAAAATGCAATTAACTTAAACGAATTTACAAATGCACTGTAATCAATAAACGGCAGTAAAATACAAGAAAAGACAAAAAGAAAACAAAAAAAGAAATCGATTTAAAATTCACGATACGTTCCAGTCTTAATTCTTGAATTCGTTGGTGTAAATCAGTCTCCAGAGATTAACCAAAGTTAACTTGATTTGGCGTATCCAAGTTAATTGATGACCAAATCGCTGGCTTTACTAACTTTAATTTCTTCTCTGCCGATTTCTAGATCTACACTGAAGTTTCCCAATATACGTGAGCTATTACTACTAATTAACTTGTGAATAATACACGTGGTGTTAAACCTAATTAGTTTGTTAAAACTTTAAATTAAATGCCAAAACTGTTTGTTATTACCAGAATTATTACATAACTGGTAAAGTTTATTAAAGTTTTTTTTAAATAAATAATACATCATAACACTAATACTAATGGTAAAGCTAATCTAAAATATTAAACCTATAGTAGCTTTTAAATGATTTATAAAATCCATTATACCTTTACGTTGTATGATAACTCAACAATTATAAAGTAATATTAATAAAATAGCAGTGATTAACTTAAAATATACTCTTATATCTTCTGCAATGATCGATACGCAGGAGACACCTGGAAAGGAATGTTCTAAATAACTTCACAAAAACTAAACTCGTTTATTTTTGTACAAAACTAAACCATCTTTTTGATGCTTTCCAAATAATTTGCGTCCACCTGTCTTGTCCTCTCGCTGGTCGTTTTTAAACTAAATCTATTTTGTCTTACTCATGTAGTAGTTCGTATTTCTAAAATTTTCCCATAAAAAAATAAATCAGAAACGCACTACGTGTTGGGTCTCAAACTGGTTTGAGTAAGAAATAAAAGATCTGATGTTTCTACGAATACCAGTCTATTTTCATTCTGACGCGCTAGTGTGCTTTACCCCTAATTTAATGGAGTTGTGTTACAACTAAAAAGAGAGCGGGGGAGGGTCACACTACACAGAACTTAACATTACAAGACTTTTTCATACATTTGCACATCTTCATGCAAAGTCTCTAGGCTCTAATTTATGGCTTCTGCCTATCCGTAAAAGAAAGAAAATCTCAATAAAGAAAATAATGAATAAAATTACTATAATACTAGATAAACCATACAGACCGACGTAAAGATAGTCTTCTAATTCGTTTTCTTTTTCTTTTATACCTGAAGACAATTCCCTTCTCTCAAGCGGTTGTTTGATAGTATCATGATAAGGCTTTACAGAAGCAATCTGTTCAATTTTAACAATTCCTTTTTGTGGAACAATAGTGGTAATACTTTTCAGTTTTGGTTTAGCAGTAGTAACTTTAGGAATAAGTAGATTTCTAAGTGTGTTTGTCTGACCACTTTCGGTAACTTCGTTTTCGACCAAATGCCTCTTCCGCTGTTTTTCAGTGAATATAGGATTCGTGTTAGTCTCTGCATGTAATAAAGTAGTTTCGGTAACTATTAGAAGTTGTTCTATAATATTCTCGCATTCTACTTTAAGATCAGATGGGTTCTTATCACATAGTATTACTTCCAGTTTAGATGGTAAGGGAAACATATTCATGTTTAGATTTGCAATTTGATTATTACTAATATCTAACTGTTCTAATTGTCGTAATGGTTTCAATAAATTTTCCGGAATAGTTTCTAATTGATTGTAAGATATATCTAAATATTTTAAATTTGGCAACATTTCAAATAGGTTTTCGTCTAATATTTTCAATTTACACAATTGTAAAGTCAACACCGTTAAAGAATTTGATTCTAAAATATGACCACTACGAAAGAATTCAAATTCGTTTCCAGAAAGGTATAATTCTGAAACATTTGTATGCTCCAAAAGGTAGGGTGTCACAGCTTTAATATTATTATAAGATAAATCTAACGTTTCTAAACTTTGTAAAGGTTTAAATGTGATCCCTTCTACTAATACTAATTTATTATGTCCTAGATCTAAATATTTCAACCCTTTCAAACCAACAAAGGCGTTTTCGTGTAAATATGTTAAATTATTTCCATAGAAGTCCAACTCTCTGATGGACGACATGCCAGAAAATGCCTGCGGGTGTATGTGCCTAATATTATTTTGTCTTATAATTATTATTCGAAGATCATGAAAACTGTGGTTTTTAAACACGTAAGGTTTCAACTCGGTGAAATTGTTGTTGTGGAAGTTTAGAGTCTTTACATCCTGATACAATGATCCATTAGGAAGTTCCGATAAATTGGAACAATTCAAAACTACGCCTTGGTGAATAAGTTCGCAGTTTTCCGATAAAACTTGATGACTAAAAATTTATGATTTTTAATTTCTTGTTTGAAATCATGATAATATGTACTTACAGAAATAAAAATCGGGTAAGATGGTATATTATATAACTGAAAGAATTCCGGGCAGTACCCATTTTTGTCTAAAAGAGTGATATCTGAAAAATTTCAAAAAGACTATTGTTAATGCTATTAAATTAATTCTCGTAATAAATGTTGCAAGGTGATTAAGCAGTAGTGATAATATGTGACACCAAAAAAACAGGAAAACAAATGACTTATGATAAAATTACTTACACAACACCAGGTCAAATACACCTACAATTTGTATTTGTTATCCGGGTATAGGTAAGATATACCAGAGTACAAAGAGAATATTTTTAATTACGGTTTAATGCTTTTTATAAGCTTTTACTACGTAACAGGCAGCACAAAACAAAAATGTATAGTTATACAGTGCAAAGCAAATATAGCATGAGGAAATATTATCACTTAACTCTTACATACTTAATTTTATATTAAAGAAGAACAATAGAAGAAATTGACTCCCTTCTGCCTTACAAAAGCTTTATAATTTTCCTGCATGGTAAGCATTGCATTAATGGGGTTGATGCAATCCTAAGTTTTGTTCTACTAACAAAACAATAATGTAAGTTTGCAATAATCATGCTTATTCACTTTTGTGCATGAACCTTACTTTCACAAGTCTTAAGCTTTTGGCTTATATCTGCCAAAGTTTTAAATTGCATAGAGTGGCTTAAACGTTGCCGGCTGTTGTTAGAGTTCGTTACCATTGACCTGACATTTAGGGGAATTACTCAGTCAAAGTCATTTATAATTGATAAGTCTGTTTGGATGTTCAGGGTCAGGGCGATGACAAAGTCTACCACAAATATCTCGTTGGAAAGCAAAACCTTTCCGTCGAATACCATATAGACGACCTATTGAAAAGCAAAGTTTAACCTTGCAAAAGGGCATGAAATACTGGAGTTATCACTATTTTCAAAATTTTATGCTCTAATTGTGTCCTTTATCTTTTTCCTTAAATCATTAGAAAATACCTAAATTCATTTTTAATAATAAGTCTAATATTTCTTTTCTCCTTAATGGGTGTGGGGGCAGATTTTTTTATAAACAGTTCTAATTTAAGCAGAATACAATATTAAACATCAAATTTAAACCAACTTGGAGAAAATAAAAAAAAATACTGATCAAGTAACTGGTTAAAGGCGCCTAAAGTCGGATCATCTACAAACTAATTTTTTATCGTTGTAAAGAGTTTAATAATTTAAAAATAAAAGTACTAAACAATACCAGGTAAGTGACACTTTAGATCTTTATATTAACAAAAGCTGTTTACATCGAATAACTAATGCAAAGATTAGAAAATCTATGTCCTTGATCTCCAATGTACGTCGATCTTGAAGATAACCTTGCAATATATACTACAGTAATAATACCACTAGCAGCGTAATAAAAATACTTAAGAAAAACATTACTGCTAGAGCATTACGTCTTGGTTGTTTTATGTGACTATAACAAAGTTCAGGCTTTGTTAACCATAGATACATAAGAATCTACCAGTTTTGGAGCTATAGAAGAACAAGTCCAAATTTTAGTCATAATCTTATTATAATTTTCCGCATCTCATTATCTGTTCGCATCATAAAACGTGTTTGTATATGTTATTTCTCTGGCTTCTTTTAAGATTATTCATGTATGGTTTACTAATAGGCAAATTTGTAAATGACAACCGGTATGTAGGATAATTATTAGTACATAAAAGAAGCGACATAAGTTATTTTGAGATGGGAATACATGAAGGTTTTAAAGATTGTAAAACGACCTACGGATAACAAAACTGTTTTCATCATATCAACAGTTTGAATTTTCCTTGTAATTATCTGATAATGAGACTTTTCTAAATAATATCTACTTACATACCTATAATCTTAAAAATAAGCCATGCCCACATTGCTAACCAAATGCCTTATCACAATCTTACTCTTAAGATTATTTTTATATACGGACTGTTTCTATACATGAGAAATTTACTAACTGTTTCCTTAATAAAAAAATCAGATAAATTAATAAAATAACTATGAGAGTAGTTTTAAAGCGACGAAACCGAATAGATGTAAATAGATTATTTTGTTACAAGACAAACGCAAACAAAAAAATTATATAACGAAAGGCGGACAGTAATCTTACCTCTTAGGTGGAGAACAAATTTATGATAATGAATACCACTCAATAGTTTTACGTTATAAAAACACAACTTTTTCTGGATTTTATTCTTTTTACTTTAGTTTAACTAATTTCGTTGTAATCGCAGTGTAAAAGTAAATTTTAAGGAATCAGAAAACAAAATAAACAAAATTGTAGGAAGACACGACGATTACTTTTATAGTCTTTCCTAGAAGTGGGGATAACTTATTTATCTTAATGTATTCAGATAATGAGCTAAGTAGCAATATACAGTATGTGAGAACTTGTATACAAACCAGACGCAAATCGGATACTACACAAGATGAAATTGCATTAGTGCATATATTTGCCGTGAAATTCAAAAACCCATTGTAAGAATGGTTATGCAGTATTTAAAATCAAAACTATCTTATTTTATATTTTTCGTTTTATCACTGCGATATACTATTAAATTATAATTTTGTTTAACAAATTCCTTACTTGAATCAGTTCAAACTTTCCTTACATACGTCAGGAACCGGAAAATTATAATAGTGAACAAAAGAAGTGAGAAAACACTTTTGCTTAAAAAAGTTAAATGCTGGCGTGTTTTTATTAATTTTTTGTATTTTCAGTATTGTTGATTAGAAACGAGATTAATATATTAAAACAATTTCTAAATAAACGTTTTATATACTTCAACAAATTATTTGATAGGCACTAAATTGTCAAACTAATTGACAAACAAAGGAGAGTTTACATTAGGAAAAATTTCATTTCACGTTTTTATGGAATTCATCTGTACATACCTATTAGGGCTATGCTATCTTAGAACTCCTGCAACCTCTCCCCTTCCTATATACATACTTTAAGGTAGATCACCCATATGTTCATTTTAGTTTTCTGCTCGTCGACATTTAGTAATCCTGGGGTCAACTTTAAATTGAACAGCGTAAGATTTGTTTAATGTCACCAAAATTTGAAAATAAAATGTTTTGTATTATAAAGAAGACCATTATGAAACTTCAATGAGTTAATTTGAACCTATTTTGTTTTGTAACTGAAATAAACTTCAGATTTTAGAAAAGACTAATCAGTTCATTCGTAAAAAGCATATACAGGATTATTCACATACGATAGTGAGCCATAGGAATTTCTCCGTATGCAACCCATTTAACATATCATGACCACCTCGCCGAAATTCTAAATAAAATAGCAGTTATTTACGTTACAAGTCCAGCAAATGAGATTTTATGATATAAGTAAGATGTTTACGGACGAAACCACGAAGAAGCCAGCTCCGGAATTTCGGAACGAATACTGTGCAGCATTTTACATTGTCACTGTTACTGTAAAAATTTTAGAAAATAATTTGATTAAAAGTACTAATCTAGTCACTTAATTATAACTTTTGTAGCAACGCTAGTTTTCGAAAAGAATGCGGCAAATTGCTTTTGTGGTACAACATGGATGGTAAACGAGTTTTTTGGTAGCTGAAAAGTATGTTGAAGATTCCATCGAAGAAAAGCAGAAAATAATTTGCATGATACAAGGTTGTGAAAGCTTTGTAGAGGTACTACAACAGTATCACACAACTAGATTTCGGCAACTAACTTGATGGTTCCTAATTCTACTATTCTTTCAATCAATTTTCAAAGAAATGCAGAATATACTGTTTACCTCAGTCTTGATGTAGTACTTAATCGATATCAAGTTTCAATAAATACTAAATAAATTGGCTTTATTTACCTCTAGTCCGGTAAAGTGAAATTTACCGAACTGAAATTAGTACTGTCATAGAAGGAAATCTATACCACACAGTATGAAATAAAGATATAATTATTTTATCTTGCTGTACCGTGAATCATGTAAACTAACATGAAACAACATGATTAGTCAACTTTAATGTCCAGAACTATTAAAAAAAATAAATCACAAGAATAGAATTAACGAAGTATGCAGAGGGATCAGATCAGTAACGTTAAGTAAAGTGATAAGGTCGTTCTATAAAAAAATCTAATTTTGTAAAAGAAGCGATCGTCAAGAGAGGTTACCAGCAATTACTTAATATCATTCTTGTTTAATTATTTTGTACATAATCTTGTTCCTATTTTTCGTTCTGTTATTTGTTAATTCATTGCTGAATAATAAAAGTCGTCATCATCACCATCTTTAGCGTTTTCTTCAATAACATTAAATCGTTATTTTACTGGGCTATTACAATTATTTAATAAATACTTGTACTAGCTTAAGCATACTACGTTAGGTTAGTTTAATTAAAGTGCTAGTGACCTTCGAAAGTGTAATTTGGGTTGCATAAAAACAATCAGGTAGGCCCATCATTGTAGGTGTATGCCCGTGGTATTAAGGCGTAGAGACCATAAGTTTCTACAAATTTGTAACTGCACTGGTGAGAATGCCTTAAGATTCTACGCATTAACAATACAGAGAATTTCATCTGAATATTACAGGTGGTTCCAAAATTAACTAAAGAAATGCATGTTACGAAAAAAGTACAAGAAAAATCGCCTCTGCAAGATTACACAATTAACAGCCTTCTCTATTTTTCGAGTTTTTTTGGTAATTAAGGATACACATTGTTGAAAACATTGCACTTTTGTATTATATAGTAAACATTTCACACATGTATACAAAGCTTTTTGTTGTTTTTAGCTATAAAAGTCTTAATAGTAACAGCTACCTGAGGACTAACCTTACGAACTGGCTTACGCAGTGGCATGTAAAGATTAGAAATGAAAAAAAATATTTTGCCCGCTCAACTTTTCTTTTACTTTGGCGATGAAACATGCACACAAATTTTCTTTAATGGAACGCCTACTTAATTTTTATATTGCTGAATAGCACGTTTTAATGCTTTCCGGTGATATACGATTTGGCATATTTCTTCTTTTCTCTTGCTAAATAATGAACTGAAAACTATTTTCATGCAAACATCGCAGTGATGCGAATTATTGTGACTTTAGGAGTGTGATAACTGATAATGGATTTTGTTGTGTAAATATTGCTAAAACATAGCAAAAGATGCTTTTATGGTCGTTTAGTGTCGATGCAAGTGCGCAGTAAGAGCAGAGTAAAGCAGTTGGCATCCAAGGAGTTTTGAAAGCTGCTCGCTGATGCTCTGATCTCCGCTGCCTGCAAGTTCACGCAGAAACATGAGCAGAGTTTAACCGAATTCCTATGCGTTTGTTTATCATTCGTGTGTAGTAGACAGGAATTTGATAATGAGGTGATAACAGTTTTTGCTAGATTGTTACATCTGAAGAATTTAATTGTGTTAAGGTTGGCTGTACAATTTCTGAACAAGAAAGATCACATTGCCAGAAGTATCTTTTTCGATACATAATAATAACAAATATGCTAGTATAGTCTGATAATCTTTAAATCAAGTATTTCATGTTATATTGCAATTACCAGTCATGCTAACGCAGTCAGTTCAATGTAAGAATACCAAACCTTTTTAATTTAGAAATTTAAAGAAATGCGGCTTGATCATTTATGACAAACCTTGTATAAGTCCCTGTTTAGAACATACAAAATTTGATTATTATTGTTTAAATTAAATTTTTTAAATTACTGTGCCTACGATAAATTCTATAGTGCTTCTTTGTTGGTTAGACTTTGGAAGTTAAACGTTAAGCTAAGAATTAGCCAAAATTATAATTATGCAAAAAAAACTGCATTTTTCCATGTTACTAGGCAAGTTATGATAGACGTGGTTTACTTCAATGCACAGTCGTATGTTTAGCAGTGCTTTGTCACATTAAATTCTGCACAAATCTTCCTGGCGAGACAGTTTTGCTCGCTTTCTGCATTTTATGGCAAAAAGATAAATTGATCTTGCTACTTGATGTGAATTTTGAAAACTGATTTTTTAAGTTGTTATGTCACGAAATTTCATTCTGCAAGGTGAATAGCTGAGTAGAAAAAATGCAACAGGTCATTAAATTTTAGAATGGTGCACGCAAGCAGTATATCGTTTGTGTCATACAACAATTGACATTGCCATACAACCTTCGACATTAGCTTACAATTAAGCGCAATGGGCGTACGACGTACAAACCTCCCGAAATTAGTCCACAGATGAATGTCTACCGGACGAATAGCATATGACACCCTACATTGGGTGTTTATTGGAGGTACCGCATTTAACCTGTCTGAAATTAGTTCATAGGTAGACGTCCATTGGGCAGCCGATAATGGATGTCGACCCAAAATGCACATGTGCTGTCTAGGCATTCACGAAAGCACTGGGGCCTTCCTTCAAGAATATACTTCTGAAGGATATCGTCAATAAGTGTCTTATAAATATTGTATTGCAGTTTAGTAGTAAATTAGATTTTTTATCTTTAGTTTTAATCACTTGAAATTCACCTTATAAAAAATTTTTTCGTTTAATTACTTTAAAGCAATCAGAAGCTCTATTATACTTTCACTTATGAACAAAATAATAATCGTTTTCAAATCTACTAATTATTCGCTCAGCTTTCCTCCACTCCACCCGGCTTTTCTTCTTTTAACTGTGCTTCTTTCGGCTTCGTAACGCTCTGCTCTAAAATGCGCGCTGGCCTTTATTACCAAGTACAATTAAAAATAATAAAAAATTCATATCTATAGCAGGCTAGATACAATCAAATTTTATGCATTCCTGAGTCTCGATAACAGATATAGGTTGTTGTGTTCCCATCGTTTGGATCGTTCAGATTGAATTTTTTGAAGAAGAAAGACGAATTTGAATAAACGCGTAACAGCAGACAAAAGAATAAAATGTAATTGTACATAAATACTTACAAACGAATAACGTCGAAATTGGTAGGATTAGATCAGAGTATAATGTACCTTGTTATAATCAGCAGAGAATGAAGAGTAATTATTTATGAATACATACAGGGCATTGCATTTAAAATTAAAAAATATGTCATGTAGCCAAATTGTTTGACCTGATAAGTATTTTTGTAATTTAACACATTTTTTCGTATATGTTCAAATAATCGAGCAGCAACGGATTGGACGCAAAATATTTATTTTTATTCTGAGGTTTAAAAGGATACAAGAAAATAGAATGATATCAACATATAATAGTAATAATCCTGAGTCTTAGTAACCTCAAAATAAAAAAAATAAAAATAAATACTTCCCGTCCAATTGGCCGGCGGCGCGGCCCCCAAACGACTTTGCGCCCAAACGGCCAGCGCCTAAATGACCCCACTCCCAAACGGCCACGCCCAAACTGTCGTTCCTAAACAGTAAAACTTAGACGTCAAATGCAGAACTAAGATTTTAATTTATTTTTATTAATTTACTAAAAACTAGTTGCGTAGGTACTGCAAAATCTAAGAAGCATTTAACTGAGACCAATCAACATGTTCGGCCCCTTTTTGCTATGTGTAAGTTTATTATAGTTCACAGCATATCTGTTTATATTTCCGCATCATTCAATATTCCATGTAGTATTTGGCCATCGATGTACCTATTATAGGTTGATTAATTTAAAAGAACCAATCACACCTAGCGACTGCGAAATTATACACCAGAAATTTTAAATGTATTTCGTCAGAACTAAAAAAAAACTGTCATAGAGCAGAAAACGCAGTAACACTATAATATTGCAAAATACCTTTTGATAACATATTGTTTTGTAAACAAAGTACTTCTTACAGTAAGATAGCATTACTGTTTTCTAATATAAAAATAGAATATGACAGGCAACAAGTTTTCCTTGCATTGTATTTTAATGCATTACATGAACATAAAGCAGACCAAAATTAGAGATAATAAGGCTAAAGATATGATAAAACTATATACTTTGTATTTTTAAAATATGTGAACTGATAAACTTATTTTGCTTTGTACGTGCTTTGTATGTAGTAATAGCTCCAATTGCTCAAAATCTTGTAAAGAAAACACCGTTGTAGGTAAGTGCA
This sequence comes from Ignelater luminosus, assembly GCA_011009095.1. Classification (NCBI taxonomy): domain Eukaryota; kingdom Metazoa; phylum Arthropoda; class Insecta; order Coleoptera; family Elateridae; genus Ignelater; species Ignelater luminosus. The sequence continues at coordinate 55,689 of VTPC01008837.1, read as the reverse complement.
AACTAGTATGTAGTTAAGGTATTTTTAAGTAACAAATTGTAAATTTTTGAAATCGGTTCTTTTAACAATAGTCACTACTATTAAAATACACCCTCAGAAAATAGGTAGTTTCTTTTAGAATCAAACCCTGTTATTAAAAAGGACAAGTAAATGTACGGTCAACTGTTTTTATTATCAATTTTGTTTATGTCTACTTACATAGAAGGTAATTTTTAATTTTTGTTAATGCTCTTTCTATTTTTTTGTAGCTTTGATTTTTGCATAGCCTTTTGTAGCTACTTACTCACGTTTTCAAACCAAATATTTTGCTTTCTATCTTTTCCAAAAAAATAAAGGAAAAGTAATTAGACAAGTATTTGTTTATCTTTAAATAATGAACTGTAATTATAACAATTTTATTAATAGGAAATAATTCTAAATTATGATATTGAAATACTACAACATAAAATTGGATTAAATGTTGGTATTATCCAAGATAACAAATAATTTAGACCATGAACGGGACGTAAATTTCTTGCTGAAGTACCTTTCATTTTTATCTTACAAGCTTTGGAGCGTACTGAATAATCAAAATCAAACATTTTAAATCTAGCGAACTGTTTCATAGAAGGATTCTGTCAATCTTCAACGCTCTTGACATAATTATTGTAGTTTATTGTAGAATTCTAATAATATTCCACTAAATTACGAAATACGATAATATCAACATTAAATGTTCAGCTCAATTTTTCTCAGAATTTTTGTTATGCAACCTTAGGATTTAAATGCATGATCATAAAGGGGAAAAGATTCCGCTACTAAAAATTTATCAAGTCGGAAGGTGAGTCGCACATATTAATGTGTATTTTTAAAAACTAAACTCGACCTGTCTCAACGCTTTTAAAAAAACATGTTAAGTTCGCTTTTTTATATAATATTCCATACTTTAATCCCACATGTATGTATTATAAACATCTTAAGAAGTTTTTTTATTTAGACACTATATACTCGTATAAGCTTTTTATGTTCCAGTTTCTACTCCACATTGAAAGAGTGAAAATTGTTTTATCTTTTAAATTCAAGGCGACGCCACGGAGGGTAGCATCTATGTACCTAGTGCAGATGAACCTTGTATAATAATTTCTGTTTGCAAAAACTTCCTTAGTCAACATAATTATTCGTCATTAGTCAATCAATGCATCAACCATGGCCAACCTTAAAACGTTGGTCATGCCTTTCTCACGTATCAGCGTAATTATATGGTAAGCAGCATTTTGTACAATTTTTAGAAGCTTATCAATTTCATCTGTTTTATAATTACAGGGTTATTCTGTTTAGTACTGTAAAACCAGACTGTGAAAAAATAAGTACGCGTTCTGTGATGTGTCCTGGTCAAAAGTACACTGAGATACCACAACACTTTGAACCAAGTATTAAGGAATTGATCTTACCTTATAATAATATTTCCCAACTCAAAGCAGATAACCTCAAACAGTATTTGGATGTTAGATATCTTAATTTGGATGCTAATGGAATAGAATCTACGCATAGCTTGAAAGCAATAAACGTTTTTAAAAATTTAGAGCGATTGAGCATATCTGATAATCATATTTCCATGTTTGAGTTTCAAGTTTTTGCCCAAAATGTCCATCTAAAAGAAATCATTGCAAACGATAATACGAATATGTTTCTAATAGAAAAATGCAATTTCTTTCCAAAATTAGAGAGTTTGTGTTTAAAGGGAAATAATATACAACAGTTTCCAAGTGAGGTAGTGAAGTGCTTACCTAATCTTCGACATCTGGATTTACGCAATAATCAATTGAGCACTTTACCATCAAATATTAAAGAGATTCTGCCTAAGATAGAAACGATACTGCTTTCCAATAATTCTATAACAGTTGAAGAATTGGATCCGTTTATACTTTCGAAAAGTGATTTACATAACGAAGCAAAAAGTAGTTCCAATGTTAAAAATAATTTAGTAAAAAATGATCAAGGCGTTGTATTCAACGAATCAAATATCAAAAATTTTGATAACGGAACAGACAGTCGTAGTGAAAATAATTCTGGTGTGATTTTTGCTGCAATATCAGTGACATTTGCTGTGATAGCTGTATCAGTCGTTGTGATTGTTGTATTTATATATTTTAGAAACAAATAGTGCTCTATTTATGAAGCAACTTACATTATTGGAGAACTAAGCATGCCATAAAATAAAGGATACCGAAGTTTAAACATAATATTCCAACAGTTATATAATAATAAGAAAATGGTAATAATGTTTTGAATACACTTCGTGTCAATTATTATTGAACATTCTGTTATACAGTACTAACAACTAATATCATTTTGACATAAAGACAAGCTTTATAAATTTATCAATAGTAACTACTGTGATGAAAAACTTATAACTTCAAATACTTTATTTTATGCCATAGCATTCTTCTTAATGATGAATGAACACCTTAAAGTAACTATAAGGACATAAATTAGTGGTGTTAGTTATATGTATAATAAACGTACAAAAAAAATGTGTTTCTTGTAATGCAGTATTGGGGATTAAATTTCATAAACTTAATTTTTCTAAGAAAATTAGGAATGAATGTAATTAAAAGTATTTAATCTACCTTTATATAATGCAAGAAAAAAAATATGTTCTTCAGTTTCTGCTTACAAACATTTAAGTCATTGAGCAATATTGTTCATCAAAAAAATAAAAGAAGTCACAGAAATCCACTTTAAGTTTATTATGCCCAAGCAAGCGATGACTTAGTGAGAGCCAAACTGCCCGACAGACAGAAAATGCCAATGTTGAAGAGAAAAGAGAAAATTCAAGCCAAAAGAAAAATGGTGTTGAGAAACAAAATTTTTGTAAATTTTCTTAATTTTTAAACAGTCAAAGTTAATTTCCTGCTGTGGATGGGATGTTGGGCTGGGCAGGGTAGGACCCGAAGTGCAGTCACCTCCTCGTGGTGGGTCCTGGGTAGTTCGTACTGAACTAGCTGAGAGCTGCATAAAAGTCAAGTAATGTAATATATCTTGAAATTTACAGTAACACCTCTTCTACTTTGCAAACTAGAAAGGCTAATAAATTTTAAAAATGTTAGAAAATTCCGTAAAGGAATTATCAGTAAACATTAGTAGCCTATATATTGTATTTAAATTTTTACTGTAACTTTTAAGAAAGGGTTCATTTATATTCCGGGATTGCAAAATATAAACTGTTTTGGTGATAAGATACTACAATATTTGTTTTTAGAACAATAGATCATGATGTCTTGCATAGCGAAGATAAAATCAAACGTACATCCCATTAATTAGAGAAATACGCGTTCTTGTTTTTTAGATTAAAGTAAACTAAAAAACAATTGTATAGTGAAGATCCATCGCTTAAGGTATTATTGTTAATAGGTTATAATAAGTACTTCCTTAAGTTAAATTTAAATATATATTTCTCGACCGGTTTCGCCTAGTATGTCGTCCTCGGGAGAAAAAGTGTCTTATTACATTAACTTTTAAGACACCTTTTCTCGGGACAAGTCGAGAAATATATATTTAAATTTGTAACCGATTAAAAAACAATTGCTTAAATATTTATTGTTTTTACTTTTAAACATATTACATACCTTATAGTCTCTATTATACTTTATTAGCTTAACTTTTATTAAAGCCCTTAATTTTTGTTTTTCTGTTTGAAACTTATCAGTTAAAAAGTAATAATAATCTGATTATGTAATGTATGTTAGAGTTATTTTTGGTTACCATTAAACTATTAGTACATAATATTGATGCAGCCGGTTTATTCATATATATAGGATTCTTATGAGCCAAATAGCAATATAACCAAACAGTCTATAATAATACTATGGAGCCGGATTGTCCGGATGCATATCTAGTACATAAGCATCTGTCTAATAATTTATAAGATGCTTTTATAATATGTAAATATGCTTGTATAAATTAACCAGATAAATAAATATAAGAAACACGACTCTGAAGTTATAGCTTCCTTTACTATATCTGATACATGTCAATAAAGCTGTTCAAAATCATTTTAAGAAGTCCCAGTCTATGGCAAACTTAGCGTTTGTAAACAAGCAAATTTTAAAGAATTTTTGTGTTTGTATAAATTTAAAACTAGCAGGTATACTTGAGTTTATACTAGTGCCAACAGTAAATTATTATTGTAAAAGAGACCCATAGAAATTTAAAAGATTGATTCCACTTCTGTTAATTGAAGCTCTGAGATTTACTAGGTAGGTATTATACGAAAAATAAGTGTATTGATAACAAGCACTTCAAAAAAAAACTTTCCTAGAGGATGTCGCAAAGAAGAAGTAGCTCAGATAACAAGACTTTAAAAAGTTCATGATAAAAAAGATTACCAGGAAATCAGGTGTATACAGGGCTTATCTTTGTAAACTTCCCACTTTGAATAACTCTTTAATTGGTAAAATTATCAAAAATCGCTGAAACACGTCGATTTAGTTTTGGAGGGGGATATTTAATAACCTATTCTAATCAGTTGGGAAATTTCCACCCTCCCATCAAGCACCCCCACCAAAAAATTTTAAATGGTACTACCCCATGTGTGACATATTATTTTAAAGGGTATAAAATTCTCAATCTTCTACATCAAAGAAAATTAAAACCTGCTCAGCTGTTCGTGAACTAGAAACATTTAATTCAATCAATACATTTTTGTCTCTAGTTTTGGCAGGAGGGTGGAAGCTTCTTAACTGATTAGAATAATTTATTAAATGTCCCCTTCCACAACCAAATCGACGTGTCTCAGCAATTTTTGATCATTTTACTAATTAAAGACTTATTCAAGGTGGGAAGTTTTCAAATGATAGCCTTGTATAGCTCTAATAGAAGGTAGTGGCAGACCAAGAATGAGAAATGAGAAAAATAAAAATTAGGTAGCTTACAATCTATTTTTTTGTAAAGAAGCAATTAAAATTATGGCGCTCTAAGTTCTACATTCTGATTGGTGTAAGGTAGAGTAGTGATCAATCTTAGGCGTCATAATTTAGCTTGTGCCTTCTTGCAAGAAACCGGTACAATGCATACAGAGGCTTAGATATCGATAAAAGATTTTGGAAATTTTTAGATGTACCACTAAATAAAGAGTATGATAGGCTTATAGTTGAGGCATTCAGTTTGATCCAAAACTTATAATCTACAGTCAAACAATCTACATTGACATAAAGTCCGTTGATGTGAAAGAAAGTACCGACACCAAACAAAAGACGAAACTAAGCTCAACAACGATTCTCTCTCCACTAGAGGCGCTGCTATTTTACGTCTAATTTGACAAGTTTAAACGTCAGTTTATAAGTTTGAGGTTAATAGAATTTAAATTTAAAAAAAAAATAATTATGTTTCCCTCATTGTTGCATATTATTTTTATATTCTTTGCAGAGTTTGTATGAGCAAGTTTATTTTCTACTTCTTCGGCGTCATCTTTATCACTTTCATAATTATATTTTAAAAGTTGCTATAAAACAGATTTTGTAGTGACTGCACAATCGTTTTTGAATAAATCGGGTTAACCCAAATAACTTGTAATGTAATTTGTATGTTCAGATCAGAAATATGAGTTAAGTTTCCGAAAACCCGTTTAATAAGCAAGGAATTATTCATTACTTTTCTCTATTTGAATTTTAATAACCTTCAAAATTAATAATTAACATTTAAACTTGTCAAATTTGATATGGAACAGCATTGTCTCTAACGGAGAGAAAATTGTCATTAAGCTCAATTTGCGATTGTCTTTTGTTTGGTGGCTTTGCAGTGACAAAAGTCATTACGCCCTCTGCAGGTATTTGGCAACATTACTTTTGGAGAGAAAGATGCCGATATTATAACTACAAAGGTGCATTACCATCTTAATACTAAACAAATTATTTAATTTGATAAGTAAAAAGTGGATTTCCACCTTTAATGCCTTTCGTGAGTTTTGTAAGCAGCCCGATACTTTTCGAAATCTGTAATTGATTTATGATTTAGAATCGTTTGAAACATAATTTGTTCAGCTTTTTTTTGCTTTTTTTGAAGTTTTATGCTTATTTTGGTTTAGATGCTTATTTTGTTCTTTTTTTCTTGTTTAAAATCTGTACGCCAAGAAAACGTTAGAAACTTCTTCGAAAGCATATGCTTGAAGGGCAGTTTTTTATAGTCTCAGATCAAATGACCTTGAGCTTGTATTGGGACGGACACCAGCATTCCGCAGTTTACATCAATGAAAACTTTCACATCTGTAAAACCCTTGTAAATTTATATTTACCTCCTATAGAAAATATATTGATTGGAGTTTTCTGAAGTTAATAGATTGATTTAGAATGGCACAAAAGTTTTTGTAAAAGCTCCACTGAGACTGCAACATTTTAAACAAAAATTTCCAAACTTGCCATTACCACCAGAACCAATTTTAACCAGGTGGGGAACTTGGTTGAAAGCGGCATTTCATTACGGTGAGTACATCAAGGAATTTGAAGAAGTAGTCTCTGAATTTGCCGATACACCCTCACAATCAATTAGAGATTGCATAGACATTTTAAAAAACAAGCAGCTGCGTCAAAATTTAGCATTTATAAAAAGTAATTACGGGTTTGTGTGTAATGTTATCAAGAAACTTGAAAACCAAAGCGTTTTGTTAGACTGATAGATCCGCCCACTATTGATAAGATAATACAACAATAAGATACTAACAAGTTACATGAAGGTAAGCTTCTGTTTAGATGTGGTGTAGTAATACGCGTAATGTGTAGTTAATTTCAGCAGGTAAGTAATTATTCTTTAACGAAAATCATTTTATTTGTAATACCGCATACATCAATTTGATAGAATTGATATTATTTATGTGTTGATGAAAATATATAGCGAAAAAATGTGTCGGTTAGAGGAGTCAGTGTGAATCATCAAAATCGACGCGAACGTAGTATGTCGCCATAAGCGTATCACAAACAAAACAAGACCGAACAACAAACTGCAAACACAGGTACAACCAGACGAACGTCAATGCAATGCAATGCAACTTGCCCGAACGGTTTTGTGTTTCTTCGCTGATGAGTCACACTTCCTTCTCTAACTGATACATTTTTACACTAAACACAATGTTTTGGTACCACAAGAGTCGTCTTCCAGTCATTTCACCTTGTAATTAGTGAATCTTGCAAAATATTCATCAGTTATATAGAAAAATAGTTACGAAATTGGTACTAATTGGCACTCCATATTACATCATTGTTTTTAACACTGACACATCTACATACGTAATGCGTGATTTCTACGTGCAAAACAATTTTTCTGCTTAGTTTAAGGAGTATGACACTTGCAAAAGTACATTTACATGTCTGTTTTTAGAAATATATCGTGTTCCTGTTATCTATGAGGTTACTAAATAAGGAATAATACAAATACATTATTTTTGGGAATTACTTATCATGTGTTTATCAATTAGATTTAGAATAATAAAAATAATTGTTGCTTACCTCTTAACTTGTTTATTAACCTTTTTTCAATCTCTTACAACTAACATTAGAAATCCGAAGCCTAATGAATACATTAAGATATTTTATAATTTAATTATGTCCTTCTTTTTCTTATCAAAATGAGAAAGCTGTATATTATTTTATTTAAACTATATTATTAAAATTTTGGAGTTTATCTACATAATCACGTATAAGGCACTAAGATACATTCAGCACAGAAAATTAAACCCCGCAGCTCAGAGTAATAAGGGAAAGTCACCACATAGGAAAAGAGTGTATTGAAACTATTTTGTTTTCCATCCTGTGACTGATCCAACTCTATCCTTTTAGGCTGTTGAATAACCGCTTATAAAAGATCCAAAAAAAGAGAATGTATGCCACTGGCATCCACTTAGGTTTTTTTCTCGATTGTGATCTTCATTCTAAAAAAGAATCTACCTTGATCGAACTATGTTCTACCGAATTACGAATATTTGAAGTGCTTACGTCACGGATGAGGATGTTCTAATTATAGAAATTATTTATTATTATTTACATTTTCATTTTACTGTGACGTTTATATACCAGTAGTTTCAACAAATTCGTTAGAGTAGTCTCACTTTTGCCATGGCCTGCTGCGAATGTTCTGAAACACGCAATATTATTGTGTGTGCCCTCACCATAAATATTACGCATAAGATAAATTAAACCTAATTTGTAGGAAAGCTATGTAATTTACTAAAACCCTTTGCTACCTAGGATAAACCTAAATCAAGATATTAAAAAAAAATTGAATTTTGACATTGTCTAAGGTGTAGCAACACTGATAGTTGCAAAACGCACAAACGTACAAATTTGAACTTCTCCAACATTTTTTCCAGAAACAACTATTTATTGAGGAAAACAATGTTTATTTTCACTACCTCCGAGAAATGAGAAAAATGTGGTTTACATATTGATAACCCCGTATAATAAGTTCATTTAGTTGAGATTTCCAAAATTGTTTTTTCCTGAAACTGTCAAGAATGTCATACTTTCATGGTTAGCTTGAGTCTTGAAAGTTAATCTTTAGCTAACTGGCAAGTAAAGTCTTGATCTGACTCCTATTGCAGACATGTAATGTAAAATAACAAACTTGGTTTTTATTCTTTTAAAACCCAATGTTGTTTTAACATCCTTGATTAGTATCATTTATTGAAATATTTGTAAAAAGATTCAAAATTACGAATTCTTGAATACTTTTTAGACAATTAATCCAGTTTCAGTTTTTGTAATATATTTAACATCTCATGAAAGTTATTCTACTGGTCATATGCCCCCGTACTTAGTATATACTCCTACGTCCAGTAATAAATATCTTTCATGACTTGATATATAAAATAACTACTGACAACTGCAAACCAAAACTTATTTTTTTTAACTAGAAGACAACTAACTTTGCTTAATTCTACCGGGATGGGTCAAAAAGTGTGATGTAATTACACCTTAGACTAACAAACAACGTCGAAATTAGTAGTAAGTACAAAGCGTGCGAAAATCTGCATCGAAAGTTGATGTCATTTTCCCTGCGAAGCCAAAAGTAGTGATCCAATAACAGAAAGTGATAGCTGAATTTGACTTAATCATTTGTTTCTGTACTTGAGCATATTTTAGAGTATTTCTTCTTTAAAAAACACTAAGAAATAAGTATTACGAAGTAATAATTCTAAAAAAATATTCAAACATTCAGAATGTTCTAAAAACTTAATTGTACCATACCGTAGGTTTCGTTCCAAGACGCTTCATAGAAATTTTCCGTGTAAAACTTTTAAATTCTACTTGTATTATGCATTTTAGAAAAACAAACGATTAAAATAAAAATTGTATAAAATTTAATTCTGTACATGATGACTTCGAAATTTAGTGTTTATTCTATCCAGATTCTTCAATTTATTTATTATCTCCACATACACTAGTAATAATCTTACATTGTAGATGAACAATAAAATATGCAGTTAAACCCAAACAAACAAAATCTTATTTAGGCAGGACAACTACTTTTATAGATTTTCACAAACGCGGGACTTCTTTGAGATGACTTACACCTTCCAAACACATTTGTATTCTTATTTGGAAGCATTGTCAGTAATATCCACAACTGTAAGTTGCTGTAATTTTTTATATGTAGATAATTTTTCCAGGTTTTCTATGTTATTTGAATAAACAAAAGCGTGACGAATAACACGCGAATTTACTTTATGAAAAAGTATACCTTTATTGTACTCATTTGATAGAGAATGTTTTTGTTCCAATGATGTAAAACTACAAAACATTTGAAAAAATTAATTTTGATTAAAAAACAAACTAGTGTTGGAGAGTCAATTTCAATACTAACTTGCTACGAATTGTAAGCTTTTCAATTTGATTTTTAATTAAAACTTACTCAATTGAAATTCAAATGTATCGCAGTTTTATACCTGAAAAAAGAAAAAGAAGCTGACAAGGAACTGTGCCCCCTATTTCAGTTTTTGCTGATAGTTCATAATGACTTAAACGGCTCTAACTTTGTAAAAATTAATTTTTGGAAATATGTTCATTCGACATGTTTGGTTTCAAATGACCTGACAAACACGTGTTTAATCTATGGCCTTTTGGCTACGGTATACCCTGTATATGACTTCCTTGCCTAAAAATATACGATACCTTATCTTGCTTTGCTTAATTTTGATTTTCTTCTAAAGCGCTTCCTCATTCCCACTGAATTCTCATATTTATCTATTGTACGATTAAGCCACTATAGCTTTTTCTTCTTCCGAGTTTTCTACATCTGTCGACGATTCTTAGTGCCTCTTGGTCAACCTTCTCTGTTTTCTATATCCTTCTCTTCTAATTGTCTACCTTCCATTGTTTTCTGTACCCCTTCTCTCTATGTGATTTTTGGCCTTCCTCTATTCCGTCTATTTGATAGTTTCCAGTCATAAGTTATTTTTTGGCCATATTCTTTCTGCAAGTCTTTACATGTGTCCATACCGCTTCAATCTTTTTCTTCTATGGTTTCTACTATGGTTGTATTTACATACATGAAATCCATTTGAATTATCTTTAATTTCTTCGTATGTTTATCTGTCATTTCCCACACTTCCAATCCGTACGTGATTATACTTTTTACTATCGTGTTATAAATCATTCTTTTAGTTTTCTTTGACTGCTGGTTGCTCCACAATATCGGGTTTAGCCTTCTTATTGCTTTTGGCCTAGATTGATTTTGCTTTTTATGTCTTGGTCATTTGTACAATCTTTTGTGATCGTAAATCTTAGATATTCGTCACACTGTTTTATCTTTTCTTCTTGGGTTGTCAGATATTCTGGTTTGGTTTGGTTTAATATGTAGTCCCCATTTCTTCAATTCTTCAATTAATTCTCTTACCATATAGTTCACGTCTTCTTCGTCCTCTGAAATAATTATTAGGTCCTTGGCAAATAGCAATGTATCTAATGTTGTCTTTCTCTATCTCATTGCCTTTGCCTTGCACTTTCTTCTTTATTCTTTTAACACTTCAGCGATATACAGTGTATCCACATTTCGATACTCACTATTGGGATCTCGGAAATTGTAAGAGATATGAAGTAGGTTAAATTAGAAACGATTTGGCTAATTTGGAAATCAGTTTACTTATGCTTTTGTTTTTTCAAAAAATATCTAGTAAGCCGTGAACTTTTTTAAAAAAGCAAAAGCCTAAGTAAACTGATCTCCAAAATAGCCAAATATTTTCTAATTTAACCGACTTCGTATTTCTTACAATTTCCGAGATCCCAATAGTGAGCATCGAAATGTGGACACACTGTATATGTTGAATAGGGTGGGAGACATGCAACATCCTTGTCGTAATATGAATATTAATTGTGTTTCTCTATCGTATGCTCTTCTCTTTTCTAATATTTGTTGAATACAGAATATATTATCAATACAGGATCGATCGGCTATGAAACCACTTCGTTCTTCTATGTGTTCTATTTCGTCTTCTATTTTTGTTTTTACAATTCTCCCATACACTCTACTAATTAAACTTGTTACACTAATATTTAGCCATTTTCGCACTTATTCTGGTCTCCCTTCTTAAAGATCGATATTATTTCTGTTTCTTTCCATTCTGATGGTATTCCATCTTGCTGTACCAAACATTTGTTAAATATCGTTTGAAGTATTTTTTTTAATTTTGTTGGGGCGTGTTTAATCAGTTCAGTTCGTAAACCTCTAGTGCCAGCTGCTTTATTATTTTTTATGTTTTTACTACTTTTTCCAATTCTTCCATGGATTTTTTTTGTATTTCTTCATTTGTTTCTTCATTATTTTTTGAATAGTTAGTATTTTTGTATTTGTTTCTGTTTTCTGTATATAAGTTTCTAAATTGCTTTTGTACTTCCTAATAGTCTGTTGACCTCCTCACATTTGTTTTCCCGTTTGATTTTTTGCTTTTGCCACTTCCTTCTTTACTTCTTTACTAATTCTAATATACGCTGCTCTATCTCTTATTTCTCCCGTGGTTAATCATCTTTGATACTCGATTCTTTTTTCTTTTATTTTATCTTCAATTTCTATATGCCACCAGTATGGCTTATGTCGTTGTCTCTTTTCTTTCTCTTCAAGTGTTTCAAAAGCGGCTCTGTGTATTTTATTTCTGAGTTCTTCATATGGTTTTTTTGCTAATTTACTTCATCTATCTGTAACAACTTATTTGCTAAGCGCATCTTATATAAAAATTGTGTTGATTCATTCTGATAACTCTCCAAGTTGTATTGTCTATACCTTGGCTTTCCTTTCTGTTTGGTCTTCCGCCTAGATGTTATCATCATCATTTATCAGCAACACAAAAAACCACGAACTGATAATGTCACTTATTGTACCCTAACCACTTGAAATTTGCGCCATTTTATCAGTCTTTTTATCCTACTTCCTAAAATCAAAACGCCAGAAAGATCAGTGTGGTCTTTGTTTTTTTAATTAACATTTTGTGCGAGAAAGTTTACTTTATTCACAGTTTTTCCCAGATTTTTAAAAATCATAAAAATATGCTTAAAATGCATATTAAGACTTGAAAATTTAGTTGCATATTACTGAAAAAGTTTGTATAATACCAATTTCGGAACGCCAGAGAGGTACGCCCCTTACTATGCCCTAAAGTGCCCATTCATTTGCAGAATTTCATCCCCCAGATTGCCGTTAATCCGTATTGCCTTGAATGAATAGTAAGTAGTAGTAGTAGTGGTAGTATTTTATTTAGTGTATTTTTCAGAGAACGTAACAAAGGACGATCTTTTACATAATGGATTATTGTAACGCTTCAGTTTTCGCTCGACATTAAATTTTATATTTTTGAAGAACATCAGATACTCTTTTTCCTCGGTAGAATTCCAAAGGATTCGATCGAAACATCTGGATTATAATCAGGTAAATAAGCTTTATGTTAAGATAACATTGGTTTGTGTCAGTTCAAATTTGTAGAAAGGGCAAAGAACCTTTAACTCAGCAATAGATAAAATCGTTTTCTTTCTGAACGAATTACATAACAGATATTGTGACTTTAATAAGTTTTTAATCTTAAAGTTAAAAATAAATTCCTTTCTGTCTGTTGGTAAGTAATCTTGTAAGATGAATTTTAAAATATCCACTTATAGATAAAAAACGCTTAGCTATAGAACCTAAACAGATAAAACGTTTGTTACAGGCACTTGAAAACATTGAAGACATTTAAGTGATAAGCAGAATGAGTCCAGTACGGTTTATTTTTCTGTAAGTGTAATGTTCTTCTAGTTGTGGCTAGTGCTTTAATTATTTTTATTTCAGGTCCTCCTTCATTGTGGCTATCACCTCCCAATGCTTCCACGATGACGATAAATCTGCAGTTTGTGTTAATCAAGGTTACACAAGCATGCCAACGACGTTTAAAAGAAATATAATTATTTTATCGTTATCACACAATTCAATTTCTGCAATTTCCAGAAATGAAGCAAAATTGTATCTGCAAGTAACTCAGGTTGATTTGTCTTATAATGAAATAGCGTCTTGCCAAGAAATCAAACGTGGGCTGTTCGCATGGAAGCATTTAAAGATTCTCAATTTGTCCGAAAATCGCTTACTTCAAATAGATTTTCAAGAATGCTTTCCTACTCATTTGGAAGAACTTGATATCAGTAATAACATGAACGTGTTTATTAAGAATACTTCTGGTAACTTTTACAGGATGACAAAGATTTCTGCAAGAAACAACAATATGAGTTACTTGCCACTTAATGCATTTAAAGGGTTTCCAAATTTGAAAACGTTAGATTTAACAAATAATGCTTTCACAGAGTTATCATTTGAAATTACTATAATAATGCCAAATTTGATAAATCTGTATTTAAAAGGAAACCCAATTAAGAATTTAGACAGTTCTTTGCTTTACATAAGCGATTTGGACGATTTAAAGAGAAAGGATAAATTAGCTCGAAAACAGAATACGGGTGTTACTACAACTCATTTACCAAATTTCTTGGAAAATGAGAAGCACACTAAAAGTACACAAAATTCGAATGATGCTGTGAATGAAACTATTAGAAATGATACCACCACAAATACAAATAGAAATAAGAAAAGTGAGGAAAATGGAAATTTTACTTCTAATGACTCTAATGACAAAGAAAAAAACACTTTGAATAACTCGGGGCTTTATATAAGTTTGTACATTTCTATCCTTTTGGGAGAAGTATTTTTTCTAACCTTTATTATATAATAACTATTGGTAAGAAAACGCTTCACTGAACAGATCTATAATCCCCTAGTAATTATTTTACTTATAGAAATAACTGCTTGCTACCTTCCGAGTACCACGCGAGGTACAAATGTACCTCATCATGAATTTTCTTATTCTAACTTTTTTATCAGCTGCAAATTTTATTACATTGTTGGCAAAACTGTAACAATTATACAATTTTCACATTATCCTTTTTATGTTGAAAAAATCAGATGGAGCACACTGTTCTCATTTGTCAATTGGTATACATATCTGCAAGATGTGGTTATAAATTTGACAATACAAAATGGTTTTTAAATTCCAATAGAATCATCTAATGGAAGCTGTTACCTGTGCTCTAAATAGAATTAACAATAGAAATTCAGGTCACTTTTGCGTAGAAAATAAGCAATTTGTATATGGCGAACATTCAACAAATCAAATAATTTGTAACAGTTGTAAAAGTAATCATGCTTGAGTGTTTTCTAACAATTAAAATGTTTTAAGATGCCAGAACCTGCATTGTCTAATGTACATTGGGAAAAATTCCGTTTGATTTGAAAACTAGCGCGGTAGTCGGAAGGTGTTATGTTTACTTTACAGGGTGGAACCGAGAAGTTATTTCAAGAAGCTTTTGCACTATTTAAGCGTTTATGGTTAAAGTTAATATAATTTCTCTGTTTAACCCTGTAGGTAGTAAAGAGTAAGTGTGCTGTTGCAAAACTAAATTTTTCTGTCTTTAAGTTTCGAATTGGATTATGCACCATACTGATTATTTGCTCCTCTAATTATTTTAGAGCAAAGGTTTGAAGAGTTACATACCTGACTTTTGTAAAACTAAACATTTTAATTTTTCCAGTTTTAAGAAAAGTAAAATAAAAGAAAAACATGTGCTGGAGAAGTATTTCTTTCAATACAAAAACTCCATTTTTAGTTTTGCTATAAATAATTGGAGAAGCAAATAGTTGGATATTGAAAATTTGCTTTTGAAATCTATCTATTCGATGCGGCAAGTATACTAGCTACATTTATCTTGTTAGATTTGTTTTCTAAAGCCCGGTAGTTCCATCACTGGTTAGCTTCAATCAGAGGTTTATTTTTGTAGTTACAATTATTGTTTTCAAAATTATATCTATGGCAATAAACCTCTGATTAAAGTTAATTAAAGACAAAAATACCCGGCCTAAAGGTACTAGAATTGGAAGTAATCTAAACTGATTCCACCAAAGTCTTTAAAAAACTACATCACGATACTCTGCTATGTAAATTTGTAAACTTCAACTACTTTAACTGTACCTTTTTGACCTCAAATTAGAATCAATTAATTTCAAATTGAACTAGTTGACTTCGAGTTGAGACTAATCTGAACTCAATGTCAAGTAGATTTGTCTCAATTTGAAGTTGATTAGTCCAATTTGAAGTTGATTATTCCAATTCGAAATTGATTATTCTCAATTTGAAATTCATCACTCCCACTTTGAGCTTGAAAAAGTACAGTCAATATGTTTCATATGTTACTGCAAATTATACCTTTCCAACCTAAAATTCCAACAATTATTTCAAAATGGACTAACTAACTTCAAGTTGAGACCAACTTACTTGATACTAAGTTTAGATTAGATTCAATTTGAAGTTGATCAGCTCAGTTTGAAATTGATTATTTCAATTTGATATTGATTGCTTCTAATTTGAGACTTAAAAGGTATAGTTTTATAAAAATATGACTTCTAGTTTATGTAATTCGATAATTTAAAGAGTATAGTACGTTGTTATTATTTTTTCAATACTTTGTTAGGTCACTGTTGGAATATTGCTAAATCTGCCAGCTGTTTATAAAATGGCGTTAATTGTTAGGTATTATTTACTTTTACAAGCTAATTGATGGCTTTGTATTGGAAACCTTTTAGATGAAAATACCTAAAAAAGAATTGTTAGTGAAATGTGTATTGATATTATAGTCTAGCCCAAAACTATTGTGATAATGTTAAAGATTCACTGATCACCTATAAGATAAAATTATTAACAGTAGGTAAACACAACAAAATTGGAGCATCAAAATTATATTACAGCTTTTTTAAGTATGACATTGTGAGGGTTTAAATAGTGAAAAAATTAGATAGTAGATGTAGGAATAACAATAATAAAAAATAACAGCAATAACAACAATAATTCTGCAGTAGCCCGAGTATTGGAAACGTTTAACGATCGAAAGAAAGTCCGAAAGTGTAGATGAGTGAACATGATATGTATAGTATAGTACTATTATGGAGTGTTAATATAAATAGTAAATAATTTACCAAATTATAGCAACGTGTTTATCATCCACTCATTTAGCTGCTCCAATTCTGCTGTGCTCACTCTTTGCTTGCATGAATAATTTTTATTTTACAGTTTAGATTGGTGTTGTGGACAACCAAAGCTTGCGTCCGGTTGAAGTTTTTAAAATGTGTGTTATGCAGGCCAATTTACACTTCGAAAACTGGTTGTTTACCTATGGTTTAAATTTACATTGGATACTAAAAGGTCATCGAAAAGTGAATTTGTAACGTTGACATGATTTAGAACAGTTGTGTATAATTTGCTATCCCTGGCGTAAGTCTTGCATTTTATAAGTTACAAAGATTTTTTTACTTTTTGATGATATTTTAGTTTATTAACTTTTTTGATTTTGATCTTTGCGTTTTTATTGTACTGATTTTCAATTACCTATTATGTTTACAATATGCGAGCAAAGAGGTAATTAATATTTAGCATCTGCAAATACTCTGTAAATTAACGTAAATTCAATGTATAACTGTGAAAGTAGTATACAGAGTGAACCACTTAATCTGAAATATTAATTAGAACCTAAAATATCTTCTACTTCAAATATTTTAATAATGTTTTATGTACTTTTATATTTAGTGAGAATATGCAATATATGTATGTATATGTTACCTACAAGGCAATTAATTTTTTTCTTTAATAAAATCAAATACTAACTTTTCACCTTTTCCTTAATTATCAGTTTTTTTGCAGATTTCAAAATTAAGAAAGATGTTAGGAATTCCATGGCACTATATTCCGTAAGACTATAGGCAACCTGTATAGAACACTAAGTTAGACAATTCTTTTATAAAGTTATAAACTAGTTACTTACAAATTTAAATTTAAAATTGAAAATAATAAAGAAAATAACCAAAATTCTTATTATGAAGGAATAATATGCGTAATATACTGTTAAGAAGCACTCCAACTGGAACCAACCAACTGTAAGTATAGCTGCTTTGAAAAACCTACCAAAAATCTTTTCTAATTTCCAATTCATCTACTAAAAAATATTTTTAAAATACCCTTTATCTATTTCTATATAAATTTCTAAATTATTTTCGTTTTAGACAAACCATGTTTGATAGATGCCAAAACCGTAGAGTATATTTTTTTCAAAATTTTGTAACATTAACCCTAGTCATCCACGGCATTGCAGAACTTAGTATGTGTAACCGATTAGTTTTAAATCCCATGGCAAGATTTCTTTGAGTTGTTCACTCTTAGTTTTACTGTAAAGTGAAAACAGCATCATCGATAAATCCCAATATAACTTCGAGTAAATTCAAAGTGCAATACTTGGGATTGGTATGAATCGATAACTAGTAATGTGGATATCCTTGCCATAGGTGATGACAATGTTTTCAAATTTTGAGAGTAACTACCTATGAGACATTTATATAAAGATACATATTTTGACAAAATGCCATGGCGATAAAACAACTATCGATACAACCACTTAAATTATATTTGTCCCTAGTTCACTACCGCAATTAATGGATATTGAGAAAACTTCCAAAATACTATCTATGGCCAACATATTTAGTTACAAATTTATACCGAATGCGGTGTTTTCAAACACTTGTTCCAGGGACAAATTGATGCCGCCAGCATCTGAAAGGGCATTACTTTTTGGATGTTATTCTGCATAGCCAATACTAGCAGCTTTACCTTACCCTTTGAAGGTTGAATAGAGCTGTTACCATTTGTCTCATAATTTCATTATTTTTGCAGTGAATTTACATTTTATAAAACTTCCTACACATTTTTCCTAATTTTGTTAAATGGAGTTTCCTTAAATTAAATATCGTCTTCATGAGAGGAAAATGTTTTGACATGCACAACACACAAATACCTGTAAAGTGATGGTTCTAATAGACTAAGCGCTAATTGAAATTGTATTGCGCCAATGGAGATTATTCACCTTCAAGATTTCCTTCTTTCTGGTTATACAAGAGAATTCAGTCTCAATTATATTATTAACATCGCTGGTGTTAGTAATGTTTCAAGAGATAAACTTGAGAAAACAGCTGCTTGTCTGTTAATCTTTTTGAGCAGACAGTTTATTGTATGCGATCAAGCATAAACTGCTTTTCGACTTAACCCTAAGAAAACGCATTATAAATAATAAATAAAACAAATAAAATTGTGTTCAGATTTTTATAGCGCTGACGGTCCGTGTCTGCTTCAATTCTTCACTTAGGTAGGTGATTTTAGAAGTTTCTATAATAGGGACTAAAGCTGAGCAATACACTATAGAAAACTGCTTTAAAAAGTGCTTCAAGTACTGTGCTAGAATTGCTTCTTAAGATGAATGCTTAGAATAGTTGTACTATTCGTGATTTATACAAGGTTTTATCAAAGTTTAAAGTTTTTCAGAGTGCTTGTAACACAATGTAAGAGCTTCATGCACTTTCCGTATGTTTCAAGCACTTACGGAATGCCTTTTTACTTTTTAATTTCAAGAGTTGAGTAATTACATAAAGGCTTAAAGTACTTCCACAAGAACTCCAAGTACTTTTACAAAATATTTTTCAGTGTTTCAGACACTTGTAAAAGCTTCAAACACTAAATAATTTGAGCCTGATGCCCCAGGATTTTAGTTTTTAAGTATTTGATAATTGGTACTTTAAGTTTTCAATTACCATGCTTAGTGGTTGTAGCACTTCTTTAAATGTAAGTATAATAGTGCTTGTCAAGAATAAGCATTTCAGCTCAGTGCTTGGTGGTTGGGAATTAAAGCACTTCACCTCAGTTGTTTCCCGTCTCTTAAGGAGACCTACAGTTTTACTTGAATTCCAAACTACTAAGACCACGGCACTGTTCTCCAGAAACCAATCCGGTCCCATTCCGCAGAATATGCGAAAATGTGGCAGAATAACCTCATAGTATCGATGGGATTTTTCTAGTTTTCCTTTTGTTTTTAGTCTTCTAGAGTGAAAGTTATAAAGTAACATTTTAAAATTGCCCTCTATGGCTTTTAATTTTTAATACGTGAATCAATTTTATACTACTTAACTTTAATGTGGCATAATGCTATTTCTAGGCATCGGCAAAAAAGGTATGTGTGCTTCCTTTTTTTAGATATTGATTTTAGCTGGTTATATTTTTGTATATGAGAAGCAGTTGGGCTGAAGTCCACTTTTGAAAACTTTACAGGAGGACGAAAAAACTGCAAAAGGTGCCATTTCATATTACACTGTGAGTGCAAATCTTATCCAATCAACTTAAAATTTTGTTTACACGTCTTTCAAGTATTTCTTGTGGGTTTCTCGCAATAAAATTTGTTTAGAGTTTATTAATAACAAGGAAAGCAAAAACAATTTCAAACACATGTAGGACAACAGCCTTGATGCTTCTAACTTTTATTGCTTAATACAAAAACACATATTTAAAATTTAGTAAGAAGTAAGTAGTATTCGTAATAAAAATTTGCAAAAATGTGTAAAATATTTTGGTTTATTTAATACAAAATACGTTTCATACAAATTTAAACAAATTAGGCTTCGGATTCTCATCAGGCTCGTCCTCAATCTCGTCAGACATTGTGGTTGAATACCTTAGAGATTTGTAGTAGGGATGGAAAGATTTCTCAGCCAATTCTAGGAGCTCTAGCAGGTGGTGATATGTAATGGGTATTGTGTTATTTCGAGTAGCTGGAAGTTTATAAGAAAGATAACGTTACTTTTCGCATAAAGTTAACTGAATGAAACTCTTGTTCTTTAAACGTAGTTTTATAGCATAGAATACCTTGATTAATTCTCCTCACCTAGGGTCAAACTACCCGAGACAAATAAAATTGTTCTCCATTCATATTTTCCTTTCTAGAGACCAATGGAGCTTCACTACCTTGGAACAAGCTGCTAACGTCTTTAAAATCTTCTATGTTCAAAATTAATTATGCCCAGTCTCGAGGAGCGGCGTTTTCTAGAGTCTTAAGGCTTTTCATTCAGCAACCACATGTACGCAGGAATTATCATTTTATTCCTATTTTAGCCACTGCAGTTGTCCAACTATATCGTAAGTTCTTCAACTTTTTCGTCGACGTTTTCCAAAGCTCATTTTATGATACTCGAGGATATCTCGTTTCCACCTCTCAAACTTTGCGTTTCATCCCAAAGCATGCAATAAGACTGCCCTGTCAATATATTTTAAGTTTAAAGTCCAAAGTTTTCCTAGATAAAACGAAGGTGAGTTACTTAAACAAGGTGTAGGTAAACATTTTCGTAAATCTACCAAGACTACCATTTTTTCCAGATTGCTCTTGTTTGCTTCTTCCTAATTTAGGCTTTTTAGTTTGTATCTAAGGTCTGCCTCTTGGTGATGTTTTCTCTGTTGCTCTTTAATCTTTTCTTTCTTAGCTTCCAAAGTACTTTCCTTTAAGATTTTAATAAAATGATTACAATGATCTCACGTGTCTGCGGATGGTTGATAAAGACAGATTGAATTCTTCATTAAATACTCCCCTGCAAAGCCATTTTTGCTATCATATCTTCATGTCTGTTTTCTTCTTTGCATTTTTCTGTCTAAAATGTAAAGTGTAAAGACGCCTGCAGTCACTTTGATTACGCGATCGTAAAGCCTGCAAGAAGCCTTTGCTCAACGAACGTCAGGAGAAAGCGCATTTATCGTGGACGAATAAGTACCAGCATTAGAGAGTTGAAGATTGAACCAAAGTTCTGTAGTCTGACAAATCTAATATCGAGGTAATTTTAAGATTTGTATAATGTTTTTAATAATCACATCAATCCTTGAATTTCTACTCAAGCTTTTTTGTGATTAAAATAGCTTTTTACTTTTGCGAATTTTCTTTAACAGATATTTGGCCAACCTGGAGCTTAATATGTACGTTCACAGTAAAAAATGGTGGTGACTGTATGATTTGGGGGTGTATGTCGACTGCAGGGGTAGGCAAACTGTTTATTTGCGAAGGGCGAATGACCGGTCGCACTTACATATCCATGTGAGAAGAAAATCTAGAGCCTTCTTAATAGAATTTACTTAACATCACAGACAATACTGTTATCTTTCAGAAAGATAATGCACCATGCTCTAAAGCTGGGCAAGTCATGGAGTGATTTGAGCAGAATCAAATCCAGCTATTAGATTGACCTCCACAGTCTCCGGATTTATCGTCTATTAAACACCTATGGGATACTGAAGCGGAAAATTGGCAAGACAATATAGAAATGAGAAAATGCTTATAGAAGCAATAAAACGTGAGTGAAACAGTATTTCCCAGGAGACATGTAAGAAACTTGTCAATAGTATACCAAACCACATTGCTGCTGTTATTAAAGCGTGGGGTTGCCGCACTAGATATTAATTTGTTTATGTATTTTAATAAAGAATATTTACTAATTCATATTTATGTTCTATTATTAGTGTTCTTTTCACCGATATATAACAAAAATTATATCCTGGCTCATGCATTTGGCCAAGGGTGTACTTAGTATATAATTTTCGTTAACCAAAAGAATATCGTTAAAGGGAAGGTGAGGAGGAGGAATGCGACCAACGATAGCATCTTTAAAATTAAAACAATTAAATAAAAAAAAAGTAAAGTAATGAATGTATGTCACCTATAAATTGTAAAGTAACAAATGTATAAATGTCATTTTAAAAGAAGACAATTGGCATAGAAAGTTTTTCTGAACTAATCTTTCCTAAAAATATTTTAAAATATGTATATTGAAGGGTTTGAACACGTAGCTGGTGAAATCTTTAAAGGAAGAAAGGCTGAAGTTCCGTTTACATCCTTATGCCGCTAACAAAACAGAAACGTTTGTTAAGAAGCATAGAGGCGTAAGTGGGACTTCATTCTTTATGCAGCTAAGAACTAAGGGACTTGCGCCTTTTTAATTGTATGCAGTTTCTTTATTATTAAATCTGGGACTTTAGCCTTTGTACCATAAACAAGAAAGAGTATTTTAAGTTCAAGAATGATTTAAACCGCATTTCTAAAAAAAGTGGACTTCAGCCCAACTACTTTTCACATACAGATTTATAGTGTCTAAAAACTACCCATGCCCCAGATACTGTAAAGACAACCCTACATTGCATCGAATATGGTTTTGAATTAATTCTTTACACAAAATCTATTGCTGCAATGGCTTGTACTAATAACATTCTTGTTATTGCAGTTTATTATATTGCATTTGGTCAACCTAACGATTTCACATCTCACAGAAAATTTGGTTTTTAAGTCATAATTGTCGTAGTTCTCTTATTTTCTTTTTGCTTTATCCTATTAACTTCCTTATTTGTGAACAATAAAAATTATTGAATTATTTTGCTTAGTATTAGTATAATCATACTATTTTTTGTTTTGTACATTATTTTATTAATAATAATTAATTTCTTCCAGGATAATTGTTTTAAAAAATACAGTTATTCTGTTTTAAATTAACATAATGTTAAAAAAACTCTTTTAAATCTACTGGTGTAACTAATCAGAATATAACTTGTAACACAAGCCCAATTATAAGTGTTAACGAACATGATTAATGCAAGAATGTTAAGATTCTTAACAACAAATTTACGTTCGTTATTGCTTTATGCATAAATCAACTTTTAGTTAATTTGGTTCATATGACTAATAACAATAAGTAAAGATTATCTGACAATACATTATAGAATAATATAACATAATACCATAATAAAATAACTATTTACACATCATTAATAATAGCAACTCTAATGGTAAAAATGCTTTTTATCACAACTTCTTAATTGACATTGTTATTGACTTACCAGGTAAGATAGTCCTAAATGAAATCTATTTCTAAGTTTAAAACTTAGTAGGAAATAGTGAAAATCATACTAACATATGTCTTAAAGAATATCTAAACATATCACTAACATAAAATTTCAGTCTTAAAATACTCAAGTAGTAAAATTTATCTTACGTAAGCAGAGAGAAATAATTACCCAATAATGAAAATTTCATGAGAGGATAGACTTTAGTTTATTCATGACTGGAACTCAATATTTTATCTTATATTTATTTTTTGAAATAATACGTTTTAAAATAGTATTTAGTTGACATTCTTACAATAATTAACTACCATTGAACGTGGTAAGCGCAGTAACAACAATAAGCGAAAGCTATGTTGGCATAATAATACAGAATGACAGAAGAGTTGATGAAATGTTGTTTTACCACCACAAAAACAGTGGATAAAATAGGAAAATAACAGCAAGCATAAAATAAAAGTTATTACAATACGAACACGATTTTGAGATTCTCATTGTCTACGTTTCTACAGTAATCATAAGCCTTTAATGAACACTTCCAAAGTATACCAAAGAATGATATTATACGCTTGCACCACTTCTTTAGTTTCCAATAATAATCCACCATTCGAACTACAGCAAGTTCAGAATCTTTGCTCTATACTACCAGTACCATAACGTCTCAATTATCTGGGGGTTTATAAAGATAATATAGCTAATATTCGTGGCGACTAAAATGTATAACTCATTGTCCATTCAGTAGCATATTTTTAATTTTCCTATAAAACATTAATTAAATCAAGAATCGTTAATTCAAATACATAATAAAGAATGTGTTTTGGTTTATTTCAAAACACATTCATTACCAATACCACGTTTCATAAGTGAAGGAGTGTGGTAAACCACAAATAACGTTTGCAGTTGTGATCAACGCAATAAAGTTAATCTCACAACACAATTTCCGGATTAAGTCTGGAGAATTGTTCATGTACTTAAATACCATTTTGTGATCCTTTTATTTTTAAAAAAACGAGGTGCCTCTCCAATATATTTTTTTAAAAATAATAATAGCATAAACACTTTCTACGTTACTGTCTTAAGGATCCCCTTTGTTTTTGACTTTTGACTGTCTAGGTGATTTATGTGTTTCAATTTTAATAATATAAACTACTTCAATAAAAAAAATAATAATTAGGGTCGCTACATAACCAGATAAGCCATATATAGCATAGACATATGGATCTAATTCTTCTAATTCTTTTCTTTTACCTGTAGGTGATCCATCTACTTTAGGTATTGCTTCAGTTATTCCATTCAATAGTTTTCTTGTTGTGTTCTTGGTATCAAACAGCGATGTTATGTTTATTAGACCAAATTCAACAACTCTCTGTTTGGGTATCAGACTATTATTTTCTTGCGATGGTTCAGTGGAAATTTGATTCGACTGAGTATTTGCAAGATAAGCAGTTGTTGTTTTGATAGTTTTAGTTTCCTTTGTTTGGAGCTGCTCTATAATAGTGTCACAATCTAAATGACGTTCTAAGAGATTTTTATCACAAAACAACACTTGCATTTTAGATGGTAAAGGAAACATATTCACATGTAAATTAGAAATTTGATTATTACTAATGTCTAGATGCTCTAGATGTTTTAAAGGTTTTAGTAAATCTTCAGGAATTAACTGTATCTGATTGTAAGACATGTCTAAATGTATTAAATTGGGCAAAGTTTTAAATAAATTTTTGTTTAATGTTTTTAATTTACAAGATTGCAAAGTCAACACACTTAAAGAAGTTGATTCCAAAATAGGGTTATCTTGAGCGAATTCAAATTCATTTCCAGAAAGATATAATTCTGAAACCATAGTATGCTTCAAAAGGTAGGGTGACACAACTTTTATATCATTATAAGATAAATCCAGCGTTTCTAAATTCTGTAACGGTTTAAAAGAAGCCCCTTCTATTAAAACTAGTTTATTATGTCCTAAGTCTAAATATTGTAACCTTTTCAAGCCGATAAAAACATTTTCATGTAAGTACGTTAAATTATTCCCATACAAATCTAATTCTTTCACAGACCACATGTCGGCAAATGCATATGGATGAATTTGGCTAATATTGTTTTGTCTGATAATTATTATCTGAAGATCGTGAAAACTGTGATTCTTGAAAATATAAGGTGTTAATTCAGTGAAATTGTTGTTATGAAAATTCAAAGCATCTATTCCCTGATACGATGATCCATTGGGAATTGTAGACAAATCTGAACAGTTTAAAACGGCACCAGAATAGATCAGCTCGCAATTTTCCAATAAGACTTGATTGCTATAAAAAGCGATTTTTATAATTTTTATTTTTGGCCTTTTTTAAATGTCTACTTACAACAGAAGCCATAGAATGAGATGATGTAATATTTGCTTGAAGCTTATCCAGTAAAAACCCATTCGTGTAAGAGGAAAGCCTGTAAAATAATTTAGAAAATATCCTCAAATTATAATTTCAAGTATTTTGAAGAGTTATGTGATAAGAAATTACAAAACACCAAAACAAAACCAATAAGTGTGACTAATAAACTAATCCCAAGATTAATATTTGCAGATTACCTAAATGGTAATTGTAAATACTGGTAAAGATAAGAAAATATATTTTACGATTATTTTTTTATTACTTTAATAGCACCTTTAAAAGCACCAAAACACTAATCTTAAACAATCATATAAAATATAACAATTAAAAGCTAATCTTAAATATTTTGAAAATCTACCTTAATCACCACATTAAGAAGAATGGTAAAGTACACAAATTTTACAATTTCATTCCACCACAAAGTCATATACTCGGTGGGAAATCCCTGTTTATTTTGTTATTTATTAAAATAAAAGATTTACAATTTACATTTTACAAACTCAAGATTAGCTTTTTTTGTCTACAAAGCTTGCGAACAGATATCTTGAAAAATATTATTAAAATTATGCTTTTTGCATAAACTTTAATACAAAGGACCAAGTAGTAGCTTTTCTGTTAATTTGTTAATGTCAGGTACTAATAGCATCTAATGATCAATCTATACCTGGAGTATTTCAAAACATTACCATATTCAATGTCTATAACCAAAGTTACTAATGCATGCCATGCAAAAGTTTGTTTCGCCGTTGTCTTGATTTTTTCTTTGAACGTTTATGTGCACCAGATATGAAGATTTTCTTTCCCATTTCTTCCCGCTTCGGTTTTGGAAAACGCATCATGGTAAAGGATTTTGGAGTCTATAGAGGTAGGTATGAAAACCAAGGATGAAGGTGACAGACGTACAATTGTTCAACAAACACATTGGCTGATCGACTACATCACTGATGAGTCCTCAATCTTACAAGAAGTATTATTTGCGCTCTTGCGAATAAACAGTTGACCAACTAAAAATGGCATGCCAAATAAAAAATGAATAGATATTTACCACACATTTATATTACATATTGAAAGACTGTAACGTAACAACACAGTAGTAATATTATAACTGGCAGGATAACTTTCCAGAGCTGCTAACCTGGCAATCTTTTTATCATATTTTTGGAGCATATTTAGTGACTTTGAAGAAGTCTGGTAATGACATGATTTACATCTTACTTTAGTGAGCATAATCAGCTGAATAATATAAATGTAAGGTAAATGTACATTAAAACGTTTGAAATTTTGTTTACTGTTATTTTGTATTTGTAATAGGAGTACGTAATTTGTAAATAGACAGTTTCTAATAAAAACCAGAAAAATAATTGCAACAAAAACCCAGAAAAATGCAATAAAATTTTAGAATAAAATGCACTTAGCCATAGGATAGTGAACAAAGAGCGAAATGCAAAACTCCAAAACTGCGTAGAAAATCTTTATTTACTCTAACTAATTTAAAGCATTCTTCGTTTCAAGTTTTTGCTATAAGTAATTTTTGAAAAAATTACAGCATCTTCTTGTTAATTGTATTGTGTGTAGCATATGATTTTTTAAATTTTAGTTGCAAATCTAGATTTTTTAGTGAAATGTGCTAAAGGCATACTAGATAATTATGAAGGCAATAAAAACAATAAAAGATGAAAGTACACAACAGCAGAACAAAATAAAATGCAATAGAATAGAATAACAAATTACACAATACAGAAGCTTAAAACCAGAATTTATACTCTGTAAAATGAATACATTAATATTACCTTTTAAGGCGAAACTAGATTTCAAAATGCGTACACTTAAACTTTATTACAGGACGAAACCAGTCCTTGATTTTACTCGATTGCAGTATTACAATTTTGCGTTTAACGGTTACATGGAAACAAACGACAAATAGAAACTAAATAAAAGAGAATTTTGGTGCCACAACCTTTATGTAGTATACCATATCTTATCCGATTAATTATACTAAATATAAGGAAAACAATTTTAAAAACAGCGCGAGTAGACAATAAAGTAGAGACCTTTTTTATCTATCTAGTTAATATGAAAGATTACTTTATCTGGGTATATTTTTAGTTATTGTTAGTAATTAGGAAACGCTCCAATAATGTACTAATGAGTGGTTTCAAAAGATAGCTGATAAGAACTCAATGCAAAAAAACACTTGTATCTGTTAAAAGATTTTATTGATATTAGATATAATTAACTAAAAGAAAAAAATAAAATTGTTATTGAAATTGTGTTTAAAGTAGCTACAAAGTTCACCAACAAGTGCTACATATTTTAAAGACGTAGTATATATAGGGTCTCCCAAAAGGACTGTTACCGAGCTATCGATGAATTCATTTATTTTTATAAGGAATTATCTCAACTCAACATATTAAATGAAAAAGACAAGTTGTTATTGTGATTTGTTATATAAATAATGGTTGGTTTTCAAATCTTAAATAGGGAAGTTCTATAATAATGGAATTGTAAGATTTTTGCCATAGACATTCACAATATAAGCTGAGTAAACTCTCATACAGTGTTTAGCATCACCATAAAAACTCTAGGATAAATAAAGCCTTCATTTTAAAAATTCACAAGTATATCATCAGCTAATCAGAATAAAGATCACAAACTTTAAACTTCGTTTTGTGTTTACTGCTGTATAAAATCAAATTTTCTAAAATTTTATACATTAATCATTTTAGCTAAAAAAACCTGAACTTATAAAGATTATGCAAAAAAGCAAACTGTGGAATTTCCTCATTCAGTAACTTTTGATACATTTTTAATTTACAACTACATTATTAACAAACATAAATTTATTGGTGTGATAAGTTAAAGGTACTTCCTTACAAGTTGTAGCTTTATTTTATTTTCGAGACCGGTTTCGGCAAATCTGAAGATGGTATAAAATTTAATTTTATGCCATATTAATATTATTTCATGCATGGATCTCACATTAAATTTTAAATTTATGACTATATTTTTTAAGTACACTGAACTAGAGAATGCAGTCCTCTACTACTGCAGCTACCTTTTTTGTCTTATGTACTGCACATTACACCGCTGAAGCTACCCGTACATATTACTTTCCAAATACTCTAGTTTGGGATGGTAACCTGCATATGAATCAATCAATTCTAATCTTATTTCTACTGCCAATACACAACTCCCGGGTCGGCCAAGATTTTTTTCTTTGTAGAGCCGAATCTGTTCACTGCCAAACTTTACATTATGAAAATAACATTTCTATGCCGTTCATTTAAAGTTAAACAGAGTTAGGGATAATACTTTATTACACAGCAGCATTATTTGCTATTTTTCCAAAATTGGTTTTAGCTGTGAACACTTTCCCAAAAGTTAATTTTGACTGACTATCCCAATGCCAAGTGTTGCATAATAAATAGTTTAATACGTTGTGTACTATAGATTCTGACAGAATCAAACTTAGCTAAATATACTATGTCTATACAGACAGAACCAAAATGAGAGTTAAGAAATTATTCCCACTTGGTTATAGACTAATCAATATTATCATCTAGTTACAGAGCAGCATTAATTTCATTGATTACAGTATGACAAGTTTTCAAACATGTATAGCCTATTTCTCCCTGATGCCTGATCAAATTAATTATTAAAAGGACGTTGTATGTTTTAATTATTTTCTATAACTTCTTTTGTTAACGTGCACCTTTTTGATTCACCATAGTAACTGCAGATAAAGTCTACTACTCCAAATTCATATATACTATAAAAAAGAAAACTCAAATATGTAATAAGCCTTGTTAAAATTATAGAGAGGTTTCAGATGGTTTGGAACAGAATATCTAGAATCTTGACTTTCACCCTGTACTATACAGCAGCGCCAACCTAGAAGGGAAGCGTCGTAGCTTGACAGAGGGGCGTCAAATAAATGAACAAGACAAGACATCAGATACATTTTTTTATTAATTTAAAATTTAATCACAACAAAAGCATTACAATAATTAAAACATTTTCAGGACATAGACCCAATGACTCATACGTGCCTGTTTTGAAGTGCACAGCCTGTCCAGGTTTGGTTTTATATTCTAGTTATTCACTCTGAGCTCCTTTTCTATTTGCAGTATATTTCTATATTTAGATTTTAAAGCAGCAGTATCCAAAGCGCTTTTGCTTCAATAAGAGAATAGTTGCAAGACAGTTCAGTCGAGAAATTTGTTGAAGACTTAATAGTAAAATTTAATTTTTCTGAGCTACTTGAAGAAAAATCTATCAGTTATTCTTCTTCTTGCAGCGATAGGCCGATAGGTGTACTGTCAAGTGGATTTATTACCCAATTCCAATCATACAATTTAACGTCTTCTTCTGCGAAAACGTAATTGCGGAAATCAATGCTCAACTTCTTTAAATGACCCTCCACTCTCTTCAGGCAGATAACTCTGGATAAATTCACACATCGTGAAAAACGTCTCACAGCAGTTTTCTTTTATTTTGTTATTCCATAACTATATTTTCTTACAAAAAGCCTTGACCCTTTCACTTAAATCAAATATATTATTGTATTATTTCTCTGAAATTGAAAATGGAGTAAATTAAGTTTTTTGAATATGTACACTAAGTAGGAGAGCTTCATCAAAAATTCTTCCGAATGCTTATGACCTTCCCTGTTTAAGATAATTGCTATTGCATTTCTCAGTTCGTAGAGCGCTTGAACACCTCACCGCATGACAGTCATCTGAATGAAGAATAAAACAACAATGATTTATGTTCAGCTCCTACATCTTCACAAAGAGCAGCAAAAATCTTTGATGTGAAAAGTCTGGTTTTTGTATAATTAACTATATCAATAATAATCAGCGCCAAAGCAATATTTAGCCCAAAACTTGGTGATTTTGATGCTAAGCTTCCCGGTGAATCATACAGTGTGTTCAGACTACTTCTGCAAATTCCTTCTTTACAAGAGTTTGAAAACTGTTATATCTACTAGACCTGACTTCAGCTCCGTAGGTGGAAACTCCAACATAATTTTTCCACTGCAAGTTGCTGACAATAGCATTATTTTTAATTCTGAACAACTTGATGCCAGTTGCTCTTTCTTCTATATGTTTGCAAAATAGTAAGCTGTAACGGTTGCTGAGACCGTTCCTTCTAAGCATCACCGGGGTCATATCTTGCTTGCGGTGAACCGGCCGTAGACCGCGCAAGTCGGAGTTGTACGACGTTTGTTAGGTACGAGAGAGCCGCGCTTACCGGCCTGTCTTGAAATTTAATTTTTGTGTGTCGAGCCCCAGCATATTTGGGGGTAAGTTGGTTTTGGTTCTGTAAGGGTGTCTTTCCTCACCTTGTTTATTGTCATATAACTCGTTCCGGCTACCGGAATCTCCTAGAAGGAAGCTAGCTCGTTCCAATTATTGGAAGTATTTTTGATTAATTGGCGTTGAAGTCTGATAGAGGGTGCACACCACGAAGGGGGTATCCTAAGACATCATGGCAGCCTAATTGGTCGGTCAACCCTGACGTTCACATCGCAGAAAATTTAAGAAAATATTGAAATTTCGTAGAAGCTAAACCACAGAAATCTCAAGGTTAAATATTTATTTAGTGCAATTAGGGAAAAAAATTATTAATTTTTAATATTTTATTTAAGATTCCGGGTTTATTAGATTGCGACGTAATGTGGTAAGGTTTTTTATTCCTTTTTTTTTGTTAAAATTTTTCTGAGATACGCTTTCAGGGCTACCAGAGTGTTTAAAGTAAAGATTTCAGACCTAAGAAGTAAGGGTTAATAGCATTTTTCTTGTGCGAAGTTCTTTTTCAGCGTTTCCGCCCTTAAACAGCCGTTGAAGGATCAAGGGGGATTTAATTTGTAAGATTAATTCATAAATTTTCTTTTAAACGATTATCGATTTTTTTAGGAAGAAAATTGATTTTATTTGGTTAATAAAGTAACTTGCTGAGTCAGTTTAGTAGGTTTTTTGTTAAAGTTAATTTTTTCTAAATTTTGTTAACATTCAAGAATTTACACGAGGTTATCCGCCACTTCACTATCAAAAATTTGTTTTACGAGTGCAAGTTTTGTGATAAAGTTTTTCCCGGTTTGTTAAAGTTCTAGCAATTCAAGTAAAACTACGTGTTTCCATCTTCGCGATTAAACTATCGCGCGGCAGACAATTGCATATGCGCGCCTAGCCTAAATCGTATATTTATATGATTTAGATTTTTTTATCTTTTGCAGATTTAACTCTTTTACAAGATTTATTGATGTCTTTTTAATTAAAATCTTTGAAAGCGGTTAATTGGTAGAATTTTTTGTACAGGGTGTGGCAATATAAATCTGTTCTTGTTTTGTAGTTGATGTATACAGGGTGATCATTTTAAAACTTACCACCTTGAATAACTCTTTAATTAGTACAATTATCAAAAATCGCTAAAACGCGTCACTTTTAATAACCTACTCTAGTCAGTTAGGAAACTTTCACCCTCCCCAAAATCTTAAACGGCACTACCCCATATGTGATATATCATTTTAAAGGGTATAACATTCTCAATCTTTTGCATCAAAGAAAATCAAAATCGGCCCAACCGTTCGTAAACTAGAGATAAAAATGTATTTAATTTAATCAATACATTTCTGTCTTTAGTTCACAAATGGCTGGACCGATTTTAATTTTTTTTGATGTAAAAGATTGAGAGTTTTATACCTTTTAAAATCACACATGGAGTGGAGCCGTTTAAAATTTAGGGGTGGACAAGAAATTCAGAATCCATGGGTATCTTTGAGTTGGGGTTTTGTTGTTTTCACGGTATTATCTTTTATAGTTTTGGTTTCTAAACATTTTCAAAGAATAGTAATCTGAAAAAATCTTCGCAGCGATATTATTTGTACATTTCAATTTTTAAGAAAAATACATTATGCCACCAGAATTAGAAAGACTATCTTTGAATGGAAATAATGTAGAAAAGCTAACAACCAAAACGCTTAAACGTTTTCCTAATTTTCAATATCTATTGATGTACATCACCCAAGTGTCCCGCTCCAATTTTGATGATTTTCAAATATGTTGTCAAATATTGAAGTCTAAAAATTACGTAATTTTTTTAGCTGCTAGAAAGCGGTTTTGGGGATACACAACAACCCCCAAAGTTGGGCCTCTCAGGCAGTGGTTTTGCAGTTTCACATAGAAGCACTTATACGATTTGAATGAAATCAATGTAAAACCATGTCCTACGACGGACAATAATAAAAGCTTTTCAGTGAAGGTTAGGAATAAAAATTATGGGATTGAACCACCTTGAAACATTTTTCAAAACCCCCGTAAAAATCAACGATGCCGCAGATCTTATCAAAAAATCTATGACGTGAAAGAGCAATTCAAAATTAAGTTTAGTTTTTTTTTCGTTTCTATCAGTAACTCTGCTTAAGGGGGTATCAACGCTATAATGCATATACAGTTGTACAAAATGATGTTACTTTACAATAGTTATATCACAGTAGAAGATCTGTTGTAAAAATTTAAAAGGTTTATTTGTACTTTTAGAAAGCAGTATGGATAATTAGAAAGGAGATATAAATTTTGATGCAAATTACTGTTATACATAATATTCTGGCTAGTAATTCAAGTACCTATTGCAGCTGCAGTATGTTAGATGATTAAAGCTTGGTTATAATACTAACTCGTGTTCGGACTTTACTGCGGTAGCATCACACAGCATTTGTATCAGTTGTTTTTTTTTTCGAATTTTTGAAACACTGCAATAGAACATTTAGAAAGAAGGTCATCTTAATTTTAGAATGGTTGGTGACCGACAATAAAATTATTAATCGTATGTAATTTTTTATAATTTTGAAATATATAAACCAGAAATTGTATTTATAAAGTAAGTAGTGTTAATGGCAGATTTTAATATGAGTACATCCAATTTCGAAAATGCAAGATGATTTAGAAAAATAATGAAAATATAAAACTTAAAAGCATATTCTTTTTAGTAGAGGATGCCCTACCATTTCAGGAATTTTTATCGTTTTAGAGTTTTACATTTTTAATTTAACTATAAGTATTTAGAAGCTTTGAAATTTCTAGATGTAAGTGTGTTATTTACATTTGAAGAAGGTCACAAAAACAAAAACTCGAGAAAAATCCCCGAGAATGCTTAAAGGAAACCCGAAATTTATGAAAATAGTTTTGAAATGCAAAATATTTTTTTCTGTTATCAATACACTATATCGATCATGTGAAGTTTGCGATTCTTTCCTTTATTAGTTTTACTCATTGTCAGTATATAAAGGCAAATTTTAAGAATGTGCTCAAATTATACAGGCGTTTCTTAGAGACCATAAGGAAACAAAAGTTTAAATGCACTCATATCTTAAAATGTATCCTTTTGAAGATACATATCCGTATTCTCCACCAATGGGAATTATTAAATTAAGTTCTATAGAAAAAAAATGGGGGTTACATGGCAATAGCCTTACTGATAATTTCATCTGAATATTGCAACTAACTCTCAAGGTATTAAAAAAAAGAAATTAAAATTTTTAAACAATATCTTAACTTTGCAGTTGGCCGAAACCTGTTGCTGATCGCAAGAGGCAGAGAGAAAAGATCTGTTCTGTAAGATATTTTCCACTCTGCGAGATCTATGTGATATATTAGTTGGTTAGATTTAAAAAAAGTTTATCAGATCTAAATTTGAAAACAATTCAATAGCAGCTTAGATTTTGATTGCTGTTCTTCGGGCGGCTATAAAATAAATCATAAAGTTTAGGGTGGAACTATTCAGGCATTTCTATAGCAATTCTTGAAGCATACTGACGATTACTGATGGAAGATTTAATTACTTGTGACAGGGTCAAGAACATTTACAGTATTGTATATTTTGAACTTCTAATGTCATAAATTATGTCACAAAACAATCACAAGCTGTAAATTTATTTGTTAGAGATAGGCTGTATAATTATTTCCCAAACTAAACTCAAAATAAAAATATATGTGAAAGAAGAGATTTAAAGGAATGCCAGTGATGAAATGAATTTTTTCTTGAACAAAAGTCACTGTCGCCGTTTCTTGCACTGGAATGTCTAATAGATTTTCTGCTGTTTTAAAAGATGGTGGAATAATACAAGAAGGGGATAACACCTATGTTGAAGACTGTTTAGAAAAACATAAAGATGAAATAAAACCATTCCTGGAACTATACTTTGATGGTAAAAAGAACAAACTTTATCATACGTGAAGATGGGGTCTAAGTATCATTGAAATATAAAATGTTAAAACGCTACATTCTTGTAGCAGAACCGAGACATTTTCACTACGGAAAACATAAAAACTAGCATTGTAAACTATTCAAATAATAAATTGGTAGACCTGTTATTTATTGTCAGTTGTTGCTTGCGATGGCACTGTTGTCAACACTGATTCAAACCGTTGCAATGGTTCATTTTTTAGATGCATTTGAATTAACTCCCTTTACAGTACTTGTTGCAAGATTTTGATAGAGAGACTACTGAAAGATCCTGGTTGTTTCTCGGGTTCGATGGGGAAGAAGTTACAATGCAGCAAACATTTTCCTATTTTTTAGATTTCGAAACCATTTCTACTACATTGCCTACTATAACAAACAGAAAAGATTTTAGCCCAGACCAAAGATACCTTTCTTTATACGATGCGAACAGTCATAATTTAAAAGTCCTAGCAAAATTTGTAATAAAAGTATAAGGACTAATGCAAATTTATATCAAATTGAATTCTTTGTGTACTAAAAAATCAAACTACCTACCTATGGTTAACAATGATTAAAAAAACATTACTCACCCAAATTCAAAGAAATGGCCATTTTGGGCGTTTTGGAGAATTCTCCCACAAATAGCGGACAAAATGATCATCAGGGAACCAGCTTATTGTTCTATTTTGAATATAAGGTCCCAATAAAAAGTTTCTGGTATTCATAGCTTCATCATTCTAGGCTTCTGACTATAAATACCAAACTGATAGATTAGTAAAATTTGAAAATTGCCAAACCCTCACTGATTGTTAATTTGTCCATGGACGTCATATCTAATCGGTAGAGCAGTTTATTTTATTTTGCTACAAAATGAAAATTATAAAAATATTTTAAAAATGGCCCAAAAATAATAAATAATTAACAATTTTTGCTTTTGCTTCATAGCGACTTCCGGATTTCGCTGAAACATTTCTGTTGTCAATATATTTTGAACAAGAGTAAGTTCAAGTAGGGTTGCTATTTGAAAATGTTGATGTAACCCCCTTCTCTCCCCCCTTTTTACATGTAATGAAAATTTGATTATTTTCAAAATGTAGTATTCCTAAAAGGTCCCTGAAATTTTTAGAAACTTATATCTTCCCGCTTAGAGATTACGAGGCAGTTCCCAGACCTTTTCCAGAACCTGTATTATGATGATAATATTGAAATGGAAGGAACTTGTAGATAATGCTGTAGATTTCAGGCGGTTAAATAATTAAATCAAAATTAAATGCTTTTGATATTTTATAGCTTGCATTAAAAGAAGCATTTCAATGCAGTACTAAATAATATTTGCAACTGAGCAATATCAAGACTCTACTAATTTTAAAGTTTAACATAAATACAGTAATACCCCGGACTTACGCGATAGGTGGGAACGACCGATAACCGCGTAAATGGAATTCGTGTAAATTGAATTCGCGTAAATTGGGTACAATTTTGCATATAAATAGATACAAACTATGTTTAATTGGGACCGGAGACTAAAGAAAACAATAATTTAGGAGAAAAATGTGTTATAAAATCTTAAATAATACAACAAACTATATTATTATGAATTGCAAAAACATAAACCGAAGTTATTTTTACGTAGAAAGCTTCATAAAATCTAACATAGTCGTCTGACGGATTAAAGATTTTTTCTTCTCGCGCAAAATTTTCTCGTTGGAGTCTATGTTTTCCAAAATTTGTAACTCTTTTTCTATTGAACTAAGGCCTTCTGTCAACAAAAGACGAATCGACGAGAAGATTTAAAAACCGTGTAAAAAAATTCGCGTAAGATGGGGTATTACTGAATTAAAATATTTTTTAAGTTGGCAATAACTTGAAACTTTAAACTGATAATAATAAGATAACAAATTTTAAGATGGCGACAGCCAGTTGGAAACCAGCAATCAAATGCACTAAACACAATCCTGTGCGTAATTAACCAAGCGTTTCAGTGAGTAACCAATAAACTTTTTCATAATATTTTATGTATTTATGTTAGCTGTTTCTAGATTTATTTTAAATTTACCCCCAGTTCGGTAATGTTTGCTATATTGTAGTAACAACTGTAATTCTAGCATGTTTTAGCATATGAATAACTAGATAATAATTCTAAATAAAGTTGTAAATAAATTAATTTACAATGTATAATTTTGCTTATATTAGAAAAAGTTTTTAATCTTTGAAAATGCGCCTATCAGTTTGAAACCTTCGTTTTAGATATTAGTCACAATTTCATCATTAGCAAATTTAACTCACGAGGTACTTTTATAAACTTATCATTTCTATAATCAAATTACATAAAAAAAATATTATTATGGATATTTTTATCATTTTTATTGTCTTTGGCAAAAGGTTTTGAAAGTAGTCTTCATTTTTTGTTGTTAATAACTACTTCGTTTTTTTTTTGTAGTCATGACGGGACTACATAGGTAGAACAGGAGCAGTTTCGGAATAGCACAAAAGCAATCCTTGTGCTGTCAGTGAACGGTTCTTGAACAATCGGCAGCAAACGTCAATTTCCGTAAAAGTAAAGGCAACACTTTTAAAAGTGCTTCCTTCGATGCTGACAGCGAGTAAGCCTGATTACTACTCCTGACACAAGCAATGACTCGCCATGCTATTCTGAAAGTGTTCCTACTCTCTATGAATAGTAGCCTTTTTTTACTTTGTTATAGTTACAAAGTAAAGATCGTTCAAACTGTTTAACAATTTTATTGTGTTACATTTTGTACGAGATAACAATAATGATAATTGATAATCATATCAAACCAATTAATATTTCATTTTATTACTGTAATGCTTTCGCTTATCGTTAAAGCTCGGATTTATATGCATGTAAAAGATATTATAATTATTTAATTTACACACTACACTGTTCGTACTATGTCATTTATTGTTTTTGAGATAAAATACACAGATAATTTTGCTTGTATTTACTAGATAGGTAGCTTTAATTTTTGATATTATGTAAGCAGAATCATATCTGAAAACTTATACGTATGAAATCCTTGTTACAGGAAATCTGGAAATTGCAAGGTTTTCAACAACAGTTAAAATGAATATGATGGCGCCCTTTATCCTTCTGTAAGTTTTTTACCTTTATTGGTAACTTATTTGTTAAATAAATTAATTTTAGATTCTTCCTGTTCGTAAGTGCTGGCTCTCAATGCCTGATAAACAATACTAAATCTGCTGTTTGCGTTAATCAAGGATACACTAGCCTACCATTGACATTTGAATGCACCATTACTGTCTTAACATTGTCAGCCAATCAGATTACTAGTTTATCTGAAGATGAAGCAAACTTGTATTCAAATGTGACCCATCTTGATTTATCCAACAATAAAATAGGACCCACTTGGCAAAGTATCAGAGGTATATCCAAATTAATACAATTAATATACCTCAATTTGTCAGGCAATCAGATAATTAAGATGGATTTTAAAGCATTACTTTCTCGAAATACAAATTTACAAGCGATTGATGCCAGTAATAATATTAATATGAGCATAAACGAAAAGCGTGTTAATCTAAAAAAATTAAAAAGGCTTTGGTTGATAAATAACAAAATGGATTGCTTACCGATTGACGCATTAACGGGATTTTCAAGCTTAGAACTATTAGATCTAACGAATAATGCTTTGACATATTTACCGGCGGACCTTCACTTAAAATTGCGAAATTTAAGCTACATATATTTAAGTGGCAACCCAATTAACTCAGTTACTAAATTACATATTTGTACAATAGAAATAAGTGATTTAACCGAGATGAAAGATAGAATTAATGAAACTCAAAAATGTGATACGGATGTTACTACAACACATTCAACAAATCACTTGGAAAATATCAAGCAACAAAATGAAAAAGATACTACAAATGAAGTTGTTATCAAAGAAGTTACGGCAAGTTCAAATGGAAGTAATGATAATCATGATACGAATTTGGTCAATATGGAAAATAAAACTTTAAGTTCAAATGATACACAAGAATCCAATTGTGATAAAACAGTGGTTTACATAAGTATCGGTATAAATATTGTTTTAGCTTTATTTATTGTTGGTTTTGTTAGTTACAAGAAATGGTCTAACATATTTTCTAAAACTAGTATCAATTTTTCACCAATAGTAGGATATTCAGAATTTGAGAAAATGCAGTTATCAACTTAATTAAGACACATTGACGCTTGAATTCGGCTCAGTATAACGAAGCATTGTTTTAGCCAGCATAGAGTTCCTATATACATATTACATATAAGTATAAGAGTTGGACAAAGCTGCAGTATGGACGGACAGGTTTAATCTAAAATGCATGCTTTAATAATCAGATTCACTAAAACAGTTTTATTTTAAACTAGTTGTACTACAAAAAAGAGTGAAGTATAACCCTCAGTAAAACCAGATTTAGGCCCAGTTTTAATATAAGACTTTTTAAATAAATGTAGCACTTAATTTGCATACCAATATAGCAAAACAATTTTAAATATGTATTTAGAATAACCCTAATT
Organism: Ignelater luminosus; assembly: GCA_011009095.1. Classification (NCBI taxonomy): domain Eukaryota; kingdom Metazoa; phylum Arthropoda; class Insecta; order Coleoptera; family Elateridae; genus Ignelater; species Ignelater luminosus. Next base: position 16,271 of record VTPC01008837.1, on the reverse strand, counting down.
GACAGATTAAAAGATTGCTCTACCAATTAAAAAACGCCAAACCACAAAAAGTGATCTACCAATTACAACAATTTTAACTGTGCTCAACTTTTACCGAAGTTATGTATATATGGGAACTCTAGGCTGCCAGTTGTCAAAATATTTGTGTGATTTGTTCGGTAATTTTACGATGTATCTTTTAATTATTAAACAAAACAAAAATAGTTAATATCGAACAAATATAATGACTCTTCAATTTAAGATCATGATCACATCTGGAAGTAACACAATAGACAAATATAAGAAATGAAAAGTCAAAAAACCAAGTGAAAGCTTAAGAAAATAATAGATTAGTTATTTTTTTGGAACATTGCTTAGATCTTATTGCTTCACTTTAACTATACAGAGTGATTCACGGCCTGCATGCCAAATGAAAACTAGTGATAGGAAAGATCTCTTTGAGTAAAAAGTTCATATCAATATATGTCTGATTTTGTTATTGAGATATAGCTATTTTGAATTTTTTGCATTCAATAAGTAGCTTATGTTTTTCATGTCAAGTTACCTATAAAATAAACAATTTTTGTACAGTTTGCCTTGGAAATTTATTGCCATTGACGTTAATTAAACGATTTACACAACAGAACCAGTTTTCATTTAATTAATTAAAATTAAAAATAAACCAACACTTTTGGGCACATTGTGCATATACTGTTGCATATTTTGGACATTTTGCCTTATAATCCCCACAAAGTTCCTGCATTTGATTTTCTGCTTATAAATCCGAGCTTTAGTTATTAATGCTTAGAGCTTATTCGTTTTGATTTTCCTTTTCGTAAGTAACAGAATTACTGCTTGCGTAAAACATATTTAATCAAATGCTCAATTTAATATTGCAATTCACCAATCAGATGTAGCATGGTTCATGCAACCGGGCCAAAATGAATATTACTATTTGATTTGTTAACTACTGCAGTTAGGGCTAGCCTACCAAATAAGATCAAATTTTGATGAAGAGTTTTACTGTAACAATTGTTTCTATAACTTCAATTATAACTTAAACTTAGTTGGTATAACCTGCCCTAAATAGCTTTGTAACAAGGTATTGATAACTTTCATTTAAAACTCGATTTCTAATCGACGTTTAAACTTGTCAAATTTGATGTTGAACAAAGCCGCCTCTAGCGAAGAGAAGATCATAATTGAACTCAATTTACAAGCGTTGATTGTTTATATATACTTTATCTTACCGATTGGTTTGCAGTAAACCTAATTAAAAAGATTACTCAAAATGTATTTTTGCCTGTGTATAACCGCTACCTACATAGCCTTTCGAAACAAGATTACGTCAGTAAAAGATAAAAACTGTTTGGTAGAACTATGGCAATAGAATTTAGATGGCTAAATTGATTAGAGCTTTTCTAAAAGAAAAGAAAAACTGTCTTTCAGACACCCTATTACTATTATTGAAATAATCCAATAACGGTATTTACAAGAAGGTATTTACTTGATTTTTAAATCAAGCTGTGTACTGTCTCTTGACTATCTCTTGTACGTATACAACGCAACAAAGGAAGAAATTAGGCAATGGTAGATTATCTCTCTTGTTACTTTATATGTAGTGTGCTACTTGTAAGTAGGCAACATTATATAAGAATTCACGAAAATCGAAGTGGGTTAACCTAATCACTCTAAATTACTATGGAAGCAATTGTATCAACAATTATTTTTGTAGGTATTTTGACTTATAACTTTATTAGGTTAATCCGCTTAAAGTTTCGTCAACGCTTTATGTCGTGGATGTTTTGGTTATTGCAGAATACAGTTTTTAAATATTAAAAAAGAAGAAACAAAGAATCCAAAAATTTCTAAAATACATTGCTTGTCATTTCAACAAAAAATTACTCCTAATAATTATCTAACCTTGAATTACTTATACTGACATCTCGCCTAACTTGGAAACAAAGTTACGTTATGAGATTTAGTCATCTATAATATGTGTTTTCTACTTACATAAAGTTGAATACATAAGTTGGACACACTACACACAGATTATGTTGTTTCCGCTCTAAAAATTCTAAACTTGTAATTCTTTGTTTAAAGTAGGTTAAGGTCATGTAACAAATCTAGTAATAAGAAATAGTATCTTTAAGATGGTTATAATCATAAGCAATACTTACCAATCTCTTTAATTGTAGTTATCACTTTAGAATTTTAGGATTACTGGATATACATAAGTATACTCTGAGAGATATAGCTAATAGAAATTAACCATTTCGTTTGAAAAGAAAAAAAATGTAAGAGTTTTTAGTCAGTAATAAAATAAGAGTAAGATAATAATAGATTTTTATGTAAAAAGCATAACGTTATAAAGAATCAAGTCTTTGCTTAGTTGTATTATACATAGTATGGCAGTATTGCATACTTTCAAAAACTGTAATTAACTTTTCATGATAACGTTTATACATATGTTTACTAGTAATTATTTGTTTAAAATACAAAATAAAGTTTTATATGTAAAATTGTAAATACAAGATTTATGAAATACATATAACGTTAAATGTTACTTATTTTTCTGACATACATACACTAGATATGCAGTTAAACATCATTAAAAAGTTTAAAGATTTATACACAGTTGGAAGCTGCCATTGTAAGTTAGGATAATGAAGACTATGCGTGAATTTCAAAACTCCAATCTTTTGTAAACTCTTGCAATTTACAACTGGGGTGGCGAATGCGACATTGTCAACTACATTTTCGCTATACCATTTGGACGCAAAATTTTTTTTAAATTTTCTTTCTTTAAAAAGAAAGATTGGAGGAAGAACAGTATACTGGAAAATGCTCAAATTTTAAAACAATGGCAGTTTGGAATTGCAAATTAAATCTTTATTATCTAAAAGAAATCTTAATTTTTTTATTCCAACAGGGTCAAGCCATAATTATTTTATACGCGTTTTACACTTTTCTAAAAACAATTTTATTGATATGACATCCCTACTCATCAGAAGAATTTTTTATGGTATAACAAAGTTGTTGTGTACTAGAATATTTTCTATTGCATAAGAAATATTTAAGAATGTACCTTAATTTTATTTCATTTTAGCGTAATCTATTGACATTATAAATTAACTTTTTATACCTTAACATATTTTCCACAAATAATAGAAGTAATGGTAATAATATAACAAATCCGGTTGCTGATAAGATAACTTAATTGCATGATATTGATGAGTCACAGTGACATTTTGTGCAGCGAGAAAGCAAGTTCTAGATTTTGTAAAGTTCTCTTTTGGTAAGTAAAAACTAACAATAATATAATTTCTCAGATGAATCTGCAAATTTTAAAATTCCTTATTTCATAGCAGTTACTTGATAATGATAACTTTAAGCAAAAGTATACGTTAAAGTAATAAAAAAGAATTTTCAGTTAGAGAGAAGAACAAAATGGCGGTAAAGTGGTTATAGTTACTGTCTGCTGTTTTATTATTAATAATAATCCTATTTGTAATAAGGTAAAGGCAAAGTCAAATATTTTGTTACAAGTATTTTTTTCATGAGAGTATTTTCTTCACTTCAATGATGCACCTGGGTAGGTGTATTCATGATGCAATTTCGTACAAAACATTTCGCATTTGTATGATGCCTTATAACATAAGAAAACTTCTAGAATGTATAAGATAATTAATAAAAATAAACAAATGCGCAAAAAATTTAAAATTCAATATCTAAAGATTAATCGTTTAAGATAATATAATAATAGAGACATTGCAGTGGCTAATTATAACAACAGATATCTAATCAGTTATAAAGGTTTTATACAAAGAAGCAAAGATGCATTTATCAAAACGAAGTTAATTTTACGCAAAAATAATTGTTATTGATGTTTGTTGTATTTGATAAAAAAAAAATAATTGGGTGCACGTCCACCAAAAATAAATAAAATTGAATCAATATACCCAATTCACGAGACGTTACATTTATTAAAAAGTAAACTTGATTTGAAGAAAACTGCTCATACGTAATACATACTATAGATCTTGACATGGATTTTGTAACATTGCGTTTGCAGCACACTAATGATATCAAACTGCAATCTACGTAAATAATTATCATTGTTTAACATTTCCTGGAAATGGCATTTATTTTATTTTTTCTACGATATTGAATTTATACAGAAAAACGCAAGTTTAAGAATTAATGTTTTATTACTATGTCATTATGTTAATCATCTTTTAGTAAAAATATTTTGCATGTTATTTGCAGTTGGATACTTTATATCAAATAAAATTCATACACAATTTCATTAAAATACAGATTAGAGAAAATAACAATATGGGGATGCTATCACTGATAAGATAACCAAACTTGCTAGTTGGCATTGTTTGATTTAAGGCGCAGTTATTAAATATGATTTGTGTCGTGAAAAAGGAATATTCCTTACGTTTTACAAACTTGTGTTACACACAGTAAGTAAAAAGAAATGTATAGTTGTCGCTTGAAACTTCCCATTTTGCATGTTAAAATTGTCTATTTTCATATCACTTACTAATACTTTATCTAATAAGAAGAAGGAAATTTCCAATTTAAAAAAAGAACAAAATGGCAGTTGAGAGGCCACAAACTTTTATTATAATTAGTACATAAAATTATATTACTCGTACATGTTTCGGTTATTACTAATTAATATAACCATCTTCAGCGAGTACATTTCAAACAAACTGTAATTAAAGCGATAGATGTTTATTTTAAGTTATTAAGTTTTTCACAATTGCTTTTCTTACCTTAAAATATATTACGTAGGGAAAATTTTTGATTTATGGTTATGTTATTTCCCCATTGTTTTTATTTATTAAGTTGTAATAAAAACAGCATTGTTAATTGTTAGAATTAAATTATAGAAATCTTTTTAATTTTGTTACCGGACTGTCCTAGAAAAGAACTGTGAATGTCAGATATTGATATTGAAAATACACATGTTGCATAAATAAAAAATTTTTTCTGAAGGACAACTATACTGGGCCTTCCAATATAAGTTGTTGTAACATGGGTTGGCATTCTAAGATATTTTCATTCACACATTTATATTGTGGATTTTTACTGTATGTAGAAATCTCAAATTGCTCGTATGTGCAACCCTTGTAAAAGTTGGTAGTTTTATGCAGTATAATTACATCTTTGGAAGGGACGAAATTATGACCTGTTTTTAAGATGTGTTCAGCAAAAGCTGAAAAATTAGTTTTGCCGCTATTATTGCTATTAATGGCTTTGTAGTGTTCTTTAACTCTAGTGTTAATTTCTCTTTCCGTTCTGCCGATGTAGAGTGTTGGATGTTTTTTTTTTTATTAAAGTTACAAAAATTTTGATGGTTGTTATTAGTTAAAGTGAAGACTACGGTTATGTCAAATTTTTGAAAAACATTAGCTGTGTAGTCTGTTATGTAACCATAATATGGTAGAGCAATGAATATTCTCTTTTTGTTATTATCTGGTCTTAAGCCTGTATTCCGTTCTATTCGTTTTTTGTGCCATCTCTTGTTTAGAATTTTTTGTACTAAGTTTTCTGGGTATCCATCTTCTATTGCAATTTGTTTTCTGATATTAAGTTCTTTTTGAAAGTTATATTTGGATAAAGGTATATTAATTAATTTGTTTACCAAAAAATTGAAGACCGCTCTCTTATGTGATATCGGAGTATTACTGTTGTACGGAATTACGTTATCTGTATAAGTGTGTTTTCTATATCTCTCAAACTCAAATTTATTGTCAACATTACTTTTCTTAATATGTAGGAATGGTAGAGTTTTATCTACAACTTAATATTCTTATACCATGTATTAATAAATTCAAAAAAATTATTAAATTCCCTGTCCGTACCTTTAAACAAACATATCACGTCATCAACATACCGATACCAAAATACGATATTATTTTTGTAGTAATTGCAGTTCTTTAGGTGTCTTGTTTCTAAATTAGCCATGAACAGATTAACTTAGTAAAAAAGACAGGTTATTCCCCATACTCAACACTTGATCTTATTTAGAGAATTCTCCATCAAATTCAAAAAAATTTTGTTCTATACAGATTTCAAACAGTTGTTGTATTTGTGGTTTTTCTATATCATTTAGTGTTGTATGATGCCAGCTCTGTTTTAATAATTCTTTGCATTCACTAGGTGGTATGCTTGTAAAAGGGTTTATTACATCAAAGCTAACCAGTGAGGAATTTTCCGGTATTTCGATATCTTTAATTTTATTAACTAAATCCATTGTGTTTTTGATGTTAAATTGTAATTTAAAATCTGTAATTTCTTTGAATAACTAAGCCATTTAGCTAGATGACTAGTTGGAGAGTTTACCTGTGAGATGATTGGTCGAAGAGGTATATCCATAAAATCTTTACTGTCTGTTTTATGCACTTTCGGTAAACCATAGATGTAAGGGATTCTCGGATTTTTTATTATAAAATTGTGTTTGGGTTCTATCCTATTGATTGTTTGTAAGTTATCTTTTATTAGTTGTTTCAATCTTTTTTGAAAATTACCTAACGGATTGTGACTTAGTTTTGTAAATTTTTGTTCATCTGTGAATGATTTTAATTTATTTATATATACCTCCTTATTTACTATTATGTTACAGTTTCCTTTATCAGCTTTTATAAATGTTAGGTTGTAAGTCTTTAATTTTCTTGGGATACCCTGTATAGTTTTCCATATCTTACATTGCCAAGGTTTAATTTTAAGTTTTTTCTGTTTAAACCACATTATGATCTTGTCTAGAATAAAAGAAATGTTGCTTTGTATTAATTGTTTTGAAAGACTATTAATATTCTTAACTGCATATTTTACCTCTAAAGCTAATTTTGTTATTTTTCTCTTATTCAAGTCAAATTCATAATTGGTTTTTAAATTTTGTCCTAGCATATCTAACTTTTCTGTATTAAAATTTACATTAGTTGTATTTATGACTCTATTATGAAACTGTAGTTTTAGTATCATTTTTTTGTGGTGTTTGTTTTTGTTTCAAAATTTCTAACATTTTAATTAATTTTATACAAATTCTAGAACCTATCTTTTCCGTAATGTCTCTGTATTTTCAATAAATCAATATCTGACATTCACAGTTCCTTTATAGGACAGTCCGGTAACAAAATTAAAAAGATTACTATAATTTAATTTTAACAATTAACAATGCTGTTCTTATTACAACTTAATAAATAAAAACAATGGGGAAATAAAATAACCATAAATCAAAAATTTTCCTCTTTAATTACAGTTTGTTTGAAATGTACTCGCTGAGGATGGTTATATTAATTAGTAATAACCGAAACATGTACGAGTAATGTAATTTTATGTACTAATTATAATAAAAGTTTGTGGAGAAGACTTTGTTTTCTTGATAATCTTAATTATAAAGTTTATTTTAAATAAATTAACGTACTATAATAAAAACCGCTTGGAAGACGATATACTAGTACGTATTGTGTCTGAGATAATAGAATTATATTACCAGTATAGAAGATTCTTAATAAAACCTGAACTTTTTTTTTCTGGCCAATGTGTACAGACAAAGTGTATATTCGTTGGACTGAATAAAATAATTTGTAAAAACTTTGATACATTTTAGTAAATTAAAAAAATTGTACGTTAGAAAAAATATCATAAAAGATATTGATACTTCAAAGATCTATGGACATAGGATAACGTTAATATTTAAAGAAATAGATAATATACAAGCTGTTTTATAAAAGCATTACATACCCGTTTTCTAAGAATGGTCCAGTAATTTTTTGTCATACATGGTTGTAACTTATGGCACTGAATATATTCCCAACAAATGCATGCACGATAGTTGGTTATGTGCTTTTTTAAGTTACAACAACCGATTCAAGATTTTTGTTTAGAAAATTCTAGAGAAATAAAGATTTGCAATTTCTCGGTCGCCCTGTATTATAGTAAATTAATAAAAATTTAAAAAAATAATTGTCTTTTAATGTATATTCTTTAAAGTATGTTTATAATTGTATAATTTCATTCTAGTTAAAGATTCATCCTTCGATGTTAATGCTGATGCATCTCCAAAGTCATCAAACTTCTTATCAATTATTTATACCGGATGTATTATACCATAACACTTTCTCTGAGGCACAAAAAAATTTGAATTTTCAACAAAGCTCTAACTTTTCGGCTAAATTATCTTAATCAACAATTTGAAAAATTAATAGGCTTATTAATTTTAAATTCGAAATATTGAACAGGAGCAACAATTAGTAGATAAAACACAAACGTATTCAAGTTGGAATCAAAGCTTTGTTGTAAATCAAAAATTAACTTTGAATGTGAACCCTCTTATAGATAAAATACTATTATAAACGTATTTTCAATAATATAAAAATAAAATAAAAGTTTTCATTAATTTACTATTTTAACAAACAATAAAAAACAATGAAGCAATCCAATTAATTTCTATATTATAGTTTTTAATAAACAAAGGGTAGTTTCCTTCTATAAAAATGATATTTATATAAAAATTTTATTTTGTTTCCCATCAAAAAAAAAACTAAACAGTGGTATTTGATTCATTTCAGATTCCCTGCATTGAGTTTAAACCTAGGTGTATAGTCTTCAATTCTGAGCAAGATGACACGCTTGGCTTTGTTTATCTTTCTGTAAGTATTTAACATTATACAATAAGTATCAAATTCGTATCTCACCATCGAGATATCTCTTTTGAAAAATCCGTTAGAGTACAAAAAGTTACCTTTAAATCTTACTATTTAGCACTACAAAAATTAAGTAAGCATTCCAAATTGGCATTTACTCTCCACTTTGATGTAAAACAAAAAACGATCACAAAAATAATTTTTTATATTTTGAGGTAAATATTTAGAAAGTTGTGAAAATTTTTAGAAAAAACAAGCACATGGAGCAAGTGGTTTCCAAAACAAGCAACTTCTTTCCAGTCTAACCGACTTCGGTATTAGTAACCGAATTTAGAAAACACTGTACATATATGTATTTACACGAATTGGGTTGCAAAGAGGAAAATCGACAGAGACAATAAATTTTTACCTATGCACTTAAGGCTCCAATTGCTGGAAATAAAAAATTTAAATATTTTTCAAAGACACTGTAGTTGCCAACTCAAAATTTAATTGTGGTTTCCAAAGTTTCCCGAAAAGCAAAATTTTTTATGAAGACTATACATTCATTGCGTAAACTCAATAAGTTTTTTCTATTTACACACTGTAATTTATTTTATGTGTATTTATAGAGTTTACGTGGCTGCCACTGTACAGTCCCAATGTTTACTAGAAGATGAAAACTCTGCCATTTGTACTGATGGAGGATATACAACAATTCCAACTACATTCCAGCACACCATCACAATTTTGAAATTGCCTAATAATCACATTTTTGCTTTAACAAAAGAGATTTTAAGATTATATCCTGCAGTAACGGAATTAGATTTAAAACACAACAAAATAAGATTGTACCAAAAAATCAAAGCTGTATACGTTTTAAGAGAACTACAAATTCTTGATCTATCAGGAAATTCTTTGCAAAGAATGGATTTTCGGATTTTTTCAAATAATAAATACCTGAAAGAATTAATTATTGATAATAATCCAGGTATGTGTATTAGAGAAAAGTTTGTTGCTTTAAAAAACCTTACAAAGTTATCTCTTCGGAACAACCAAATGTCAAGTTGTCCGATGGAAGCGCTGAAAGGTTTGTCTAATTTAGAAACTTTAGATTTAAGAGGCAATTATATAACGGTTTTACAAAATGAGATTTTAGACATTTTGCCTGAATTGGTTAGTCTGTATTTAAATGATAATCCAATTACTAGATTAGACTACCGTGCATTTCAAAAAACAAAATTAAACCGTGTAAATCAGTTAACTGAGGTGACAGCAACGAAGAAACCTGATACATACATCAGTACGGATGTTACAACAACCCATTATTTAAAATCAACCACACATGGTTTATCGACCAGTACATTAATCGGTGAATTATCGAATTTATTGACTAACTACGAGGGTGCAATAATTGCAGCCTTTTTTCTGATTATTATATTATTGGTTATTGTCAAAATTATGTACGAATGCTGAGGACAACCATTTGTAGAGTTTTATTCTTTATTTTATTGAACTAATACTAAGCTTTATTATAGTAGTAATATAATTAGTTGTAGGTATAGTAATTTCATAATACTTAAATAGTTTCTGGTTTTTATCCACTCGTAACCAAAGGATAAAAATCAAAAAAAATAAGAAAAGATATTTAGAATAGCCCTTTTTTAAAAGATTGTGGGTAGAAATATATAGATATTTGCATAGATGTATATCCATGTCGGATATACAGGATGTTTTAGGTTGCTAAAAACATAGTAGTTTTAACATGGGAAAGATTTTCAATGTTCTTAGTAGGTTAAAACATCCTGTATGTGAAGGATGAAGGATGAAATTATAAAAATTAAAAGTAGGAACTAGAACTAGCGCAGGTAGACCTTGCACGGGAGGTCTTTGACGGCCCCGATCCGGGGTGCGCTATGGTATGGGCCGCCTTCGGCGGTCCCGACTCTGGCTGAGTCATCACAAAGAACGCCTCCGGCGGCCCCGACTCGAGTTGTGCCATCCTACGGACCGCCTACACCGGCCACAACTCGGTCTGCACCATTGTACGGAGTGCCTTCAGTGGCCCCGACTCTGGCTGCGGCCTCACAGGCTGCGTTATCGTACGGCCCGCCTACAGCGGGTCCGACAGGGGCCGCTTTTGGCGGCCCCGACTCAAGCTGCACCATCGAACGGGCCGCCTTCAGCGGTCCCGACTTGAGCTGCGCCCTTGCAAGGGCCGCTTTTGGTAGTCTCGACTGGTGCTGCGTATTCCCTGTGTTTTATGAAACGAAATGAAAACGAAGTGTAGCAATACCTGTAACAAACAGTTCGCTCATAACCAGCGATAGGAGTAGAGCCGTTTTAAATTTAGTGTTTAGACTTAGTATTATATTGATTAAGGTAATGTCTAATGTAATTTTAAGTTGTTACCCTAAGAAATGTATTAATATAAGGAATTTAGTAACACTAGTAGCGGCATTGGAGCACATGCAGTTTATTTATTATGAGCCATTACTGTTTTGTTTTTTGTTGTTGTTTACTTAATTATGTTTTTGTAGTTTATATATTATTCTATTTTGTTTTACAATTTTATTTACGCTAATAGATAGGTTTCTATACAGAATGTCATTGATTTATGTTATAATTGTTATTTAATATATTTGCATGTTACAAGGTTACAGATTAATAAAGTGTCCTGTAGACTTTTTCAATATATGTAATTATTTAGATTACTGGTTAGTTTATTTTTTCTTTCACCTAGATTTCAAATCGCACCTAAAGGGATCCGCTTCCTTTAAATGTGTGTAGTAGGGTTTACCCTACAACAGTTTATATTGATATACAAACACTAAGGACACACGACCGTATGCCTTAATTAGAGAGGTAACAATTTTAGTGTCGAGTACTTAAATCAAAAGATATATCTGCAGCTTGGATCTGAAAGAGCCATTTTCAAAATGATTACTTTGCATGCTTAGTTTTCTACAATACTTTAGCATTCAACAAAATGTTCATACTGGAAGGTCTCTAAATGAAGATAAAGATATAGAAATTTATTTATTGACTCTTCTAGCGTTATGTTATTACACTAGTTTTATAAAGACATTGACCTACATAAATATAATAAGCTTCAACAAGAATAAAGCAAGGCATTCGCCGTTTTAGCATAAAAAGTTTTCAAATTAGTTAGTTCATTAGCAATAAAAGCCCGAAATGCCCAAAAATTGATATTGACCATCTATTGATATTTCCAATATCTTTTACAAACGTTGTAAATAACCTGGAATCCTTTAAGAAGTAACATCGTTTGTGCAATACTTCGCCTGTAGGGATGCCATCACAAGGATTCATTATTATTGGATGCCCTCCAAATTTTGACCGCGATGTATTACCATAAATGAAGATGTCAGTAGTACTAATATCCTAAGTATATGTTAACTATTGGTAAAGAAATTTGATAATTGTGTGACAGTTACTGTCAGTAAAATTACCAATTATTTGAACATGATTTATCAAAATTAAACAATTCAAGCCTACTCATTGGTTCAGATTTTCTGAGGAAAACAATCCCATATAATGTGAAATAACAACATAGACTAATGATTTGTTACTGCCCATATAAGTTGATTAGGACTCTACTTGTGCCCAAAGTAGTTTCGTCTTTTTGCTACTAATTCTGTTCTGTTATTGCAGCATCAAATTTAAATTACAAGCAAAGTAAGCGAATGAATCAACTTGCTCTACAGTCAGATCAATAATGTCGGAATCTTACAGTAGTAAACATCACATTCAGTATGTGTCAGAAATATTGTATTTCTGTATTGTCTCATATGTACTCCATAAAAATATTATAAAAACAGGTAATTATTCTTTTGTATAAGAAGCACTCATTATTTCTTGTTCAGAAAGCTCTTTATTAATGACCAAACATCTAGAAATGTCAAAGTGCTATAATTGAACTTTTACGACCTTGGAAGCTACAGGAAGATTTCGATTAATCTTAAATATAGTAACTACCAAATAAATATTGTTTGTTATACATGTGGTAGCACTGGTATTGTCATCCCTTTGCTTCTATGGGTATACTGTGCAGAGTAGCTTACAGAGTAAGCTTCTTTAGTTTGCAGTTTTGCCGGCAGACTACTTCAGAATTTGGTTCTGTGAATAAAAAAACACGTGGTCAAAATGCAAGTCAAAATTTTCTTTATCAAAAACAGAAGACGGTCTAGTGCGCTAACTTTGAATCGTGGGAAGAAATCTTAGTAATCTTTTAAATGATGGCAGATTCAAATCATTTTATGGAATGAAACAACCTTAATAGCATTCGTGATTTGCTTTTGTGTATTTCTCTCTAACTATGCAAAGCTAAAAATAAAACCTTTTGTCTCCAGAACGAAACATAGTTTTCATTGTCATGTAATCTGCACTACGCAGCCTTTGACGCTTTATAATATTGTTGTTTATGGTTCTTACCTGTTGAAGATAACTTCTACCAGCCCATTTAATTTTCTACATAAAGGATCTAAGATTGTTAGCCTAGAATACGCCATTTTTAGTATCAAACAATTAGAAGATCAAAGATAATATAAAAATGGTTACCATATAGAAACAACTAAAGATCACTGATAGAAATAATTAATGACGTTCATCTACGTTTTGGAAGTTTTAACTGTGAAGCGGTACTTACAGGTAGAATAAGGGTAATCTTTATAATTCATGTTTGCATCAAAGCTTTATCACCTGAAATATCCTAATCATTTCTATAGAGAAATCTAGACCATAATTCTAACTTAAAATCTCACTAATTATACATTTCAAACAAAGACATACCTTCTATATCAAAATAGTATCCGCAAACACATAGAACACAATACGTTCAAGTCACAAACACATCCGGTAGGCTGCCTTACAATTAACCCGGCGTCCCACAAACTTGAAAATCAATTACTTCCTATTATTTCATACTTATGACGTAGGCTAGGCCAGGATTTGCCTTGGCACCCCTAGGAGCTTCAACTGCCCAATTTAATTGAATAATACTTCAATACAGAGCAATGCGTAGCAATAAATGAGTTGTTAAGATATCAAAAAAATTTAGGTGAGACAAAACTGAAAAATAACAACTGCCGATTCTTGATGGAGAATGAAAAAAACAGACGAGAAAAAGGAAGAGAAAGTTGAAGGTTACAAATCAATGTGCGTAACAGTTGTTTACTTGATCCCTAAAACACTTTGTTTTTCAAATATGTTAATGAAAAGGATGAATCATAGAATGGGCACATAAACCAAACTGTAGAATTCCACCTTTGTCTGGGTAATCAAATCAAACGAGCAGTTCGACTGTAGTTCTAGTTTGAATGAACTTTATAATTGCATAGGTAGCCGATTTCAAATATTCGGATCGTCAACAATAAAGACTTGTTTCGTAGAAAAAGTAATTTATTATGTAAGTAAGTAAAGCAGTGAAAAATTCTTAATTATAAAGTTTTTATTTTTCTTAATTACTTTTATTGAAACTTTTAATAAAATTCGAGAAAAATCGTTAAATTGAAAACTGAATATTTTGTACGGCAAATTTTCAGATTAATAATTTATTATTTCCAAGATCCGTCTGTAAATTAGTACTACAGGATGCAGGAATTGCTCTAACTTTAAATTATTTAATGAATTTGATATCAAAAAATTTTTTGGAACACTGCTTCACATTTTAAATTCTGTAACAGGTGCACAGACAAGATTTCCCATACTTAATAGTAACTTCAAATACGTCTTGTAAATTATGTTCGAATTTCTATAGGCATACAAAGTAGGGACAGGGTAGACAATCTATCAGGACCGATTGAAACCGCGATAATGCTAATGGCAATATAACAGACCGCAAGTTCTCCGCGACCGCTAAAACAATGCCGTCTTAACGAGCAGCTCTCAGGACAGTTGTATCAAGTAATTTGCTCGACAGCGCTACCAACAGTAGTGCTGTAATCGCCCCAGTAATTGCTCCATTGAGTTCTAAGACGCCACCTTGGACTAATCTAAAAGGCCATTGATTTTCGGATAATGGATGTTTCTTAGACCAAGCAGATCTGTATTGTGTTTAGTTTGAGGTTTCAGCCGAATTCGAAGCCATTACTCGGCGTATAATTTAAAGCAGCTTAAACTTTTGCTGATATTCAATACACTAGCGTTTTACTTTAATGGCATCAACTCCGAACTATAAATAATTTAGAAGAATTACATTCACGCGGTACGTATAAGCTTTTTTTAGCTTCAAGAAAAGCCTATAGAGCGATGGACAAATATCGAGACCATAAGGTGGGTCTAGGGCAGCAATTTCTTAAACTTCGACTCCGTCGTCCTGCATGACAATGTGATGCCCTACAAAGGAACGGTTGTGTATGTGCTTTGATAGAGAAATACGGATGAGAGAAGCCTACCATAACCACGTTACGCTTTTCATACAAGTTTACTAGAAATCAGATTAGAATCTTTTCTTGAAACTGAAGTAAAAACCCTTTTGAGACGCGATTCTATAAAGGTTTTTGAAGAAAATGAAATATACATAGAAGATGCGCGTGGTGCACGTGAGAATACGCGTATCAAAATGGCACGAAGTTGACTTTTTATATGCTTAGAAATAACATAAGACTGTAATTGGAAACTAAAGCTGATAACATTAGGTGTTTCTCACGGTGAGTATTCTGCGTTAGCGAATGTGTGTGCAAATCCCGTCGAAAGACCGATATTAACTGTCTAAGCGGCTGCCTCACCGTCGTAAGTAACTTTCTAAGTTTTCACAAAAAGTTGGTAAAACTTCTAAGACAATCTTAAATCACAAACTATTGCGGCTGTGGTGGTTGTTTGCTGTCACGAGCGGCCCAAGTTTCCCTGTCTACCCAAACTGAGGTTCGAAATGCGGCCTAGATTCCGATCACGTTCTCCGCCGACACTAATTGCACTTCTTCGAGGAATACTTTACGAGATTTAGTTTAGAACCGAGCTTTATTTGCGAATGTTGTCTTATCTCCACTCAGCATTTGTTTACGTGAGCTTTAATTACTTAATTTACTTTTCACGATACTTTAACTTGATAGTTATGTATGTGTGTTTTCTATTTCCTAGAAATGTAGTCGCGTTATTACGTGTGATAAATTATATATTTTTAAATTAAGTTACTTTGATTTTATCAAGCAATTAATAATATAGCAATAATGGTCAGTTTACGTGTAATTTATAAGTGTAAATGCGAAAAACTTGAAAAATATATTACAACTTTATTGTTCAGGTTTTCATTTTTAATGCTAGATGATGTAAAAGAAAATTAAAATCTAAACTGAATATTCAACTCTTTCTTTTTTTGTTAAAAAACGTTAAATGCGTAAAATAGGTCAGGACTGACTGACCTTTTTCTGTCGTTTTCAGGGTTTCTTGGTTTCTGTGATAAATAGTATGTGCTAAAACCGATAGTATTTTCTTTTACTGCTTAGCAACTGATTAAAATTAATTCATGCTGCATGTTCACACATTAACTCGTAAAAGTTTTATGTGGCAAATTATATTATAATTATACAGGTAAATTCAGAGCTTCAGTGCGAGTTTCAAATATGGAAGTTCACTTTCAATACTGCAAAATTTCAGTCTGTAAATTATACTGTAAATATGTAATCCAAC
>VTPC01008835.1:13062-40017 GCA_011009095.1 Ignelater luminosus | reverse complement strand
CAGTACATTTACTCATTATTAAATAAAATTAATTTAGTATATTTATGTCTAATTCTATTACTTTTATTACAACAATTTTTTACTTTGGCCTCATGGTGTAATCTAACTTTTAAATATACAGTACCTACAATACGAATTAATTGAATACGGTGATTGTCTAATAAATCTTGGCCTAAAATGTGATCTTGGATAACTTTATTCGAAAAAATTTTATCAATATTTTTTCTAAATAGCTGCAAAATCAAATGGTCTGCTATTTGGCCTTTTTTATATACAGTATTATTTTCTTTTATTAGAACCTCTAATAATTTGCATATTTCAATCACTTCTTTGCTGGGTATAACTAATTTTCCCCAGTTTTTTAAATTTAACAAAGCAGAATTGCTGTGCTCTGTAGTTAGTAAGCCTTCACAGATACTGCATTTGATCTTTTTAATAATTTGTTTAACAACAAACCCTGCAATATAACCAATCACAGGCTCCTTGTAAAGTGATAAGTTGACATCATTGTAGCAGTAATTGTGATCACCTTCAGTAATTATAATACTATTAATGTCATCTATTAAAGAATCCTTAGTAGCAATTCTTGTACCACTCCCGACATACAAAAGTTGTGTGGCATCCATTGGCATGCAATTACCATTTTTTGCTTTAATTTGACGTTGCCCTAACAGCCTCCTGTAAGCATTCTGGAACTGCAATGGAGAAGGATTATTGTTAAAGCCTCCTCGTTGTCTAATCACACAAAAAAACATTTCGATGTGATCTTGACTTAATTTATAGCTCAAGATAAAGGTTAAATAATTTGTCATAACCAAATCTTTATATAAGTTTAATAAGCTTCTTAAACTAATAATGAATCCTAAGAAGCCTATTTTTCGATTTGATTCAGTTATGAGTTTACCATGATTATCTCGAATTTTGCTTAAATAATCAATGTATACTTTTACTTTTTCCTTAATAAGTTCAAAATTTCTTGAACATAATCCACGATTTAATTTGCGTTTGGAAGCTACCATAAATGCTTTGCATTTAATATGTCAAAGACATCATTCATTACCAAGCAGAAATTGGCAGTTGCTTGACAATTCTGGAACCCTTCTATATTTAACTCTTTACAAACAAGCAGAGCACTAGAAACACTTCTACTTAGTGTTTGTACTACCAATGACACTTTCATTTTTTCATTTTGAAAGTTTATATGTCTGGCAGTTAATTTTGTGCCAGCTCGCAAGCCTTCCCGTGCTTGTAATTTTTCGATGCTCTCGATATATTTCCATTCAATTGGATTGCCATTTGGATCATATAGTATCTTCCTGTCCCCTAATGTGTTTCTCACTAGCTTTACCATATGACACGCATCCCAGAAAGTATGAACTTCCATATTATTAAATTGGAAAGACGGCTTTAGGTCAGGGAATTGGTACTGAGTACCTAATTCATTGCACATGGCAATATTTACAGCGGCTCCATCAAAAGTAATGGATCTACATTGAGCTCCAGATTCTTCAATTAACTAGAGGCATTTTTTTAGCAGATTAGCTCTTTCCGGGCCTGTAAGGCTTTTAATTAGGAAATACCCTAAAGGTAATTTCCAATAGGATCCTAATGAAACTCCCATAAAAACGAATGCGCTTTTCGCTTCATCTTTATTATCATGATCTCCATCATGTTCACTGCCCATTCCTAGATCAACATAACCATAATACCGTCCATTGGAATACTCAACTAACTCTCTAATTGACATTTCATCCATCACCAAATTAATTATTACATTTTTATCTTGTTTCACCTGCATTTTTAAAGCATTAAAGCTTTCCTTTGAAAATCCGGGTGATCCATCTATAACCATGTACCACTCTCGAAGTGTGTCTGGATGGGGCAATAAATTATTAAATTCCTCACGTACAAAATTGTATGCCCAGGGTGAATAATAATGAAGAGTTAGAGCAAAAGCTCGTAACTCAGGTGTAAATTTGGCATTTCTTGCCACAAGTTGCCTCTCTAAAATATTCTTTAGTGAATCTGGGGTACTATCCTGAAAATGCAATATGCTGTTAATTTAATTTCTTTTTTATAATTGTTATAGTATTTAGAAATACCATAATAGCTGCTGAAGCTTTATCTGACAACAGCCGTCTTTGTTTAAGAACTTCCACTAAATCTTTTAAGGATAAAATCTGCTTTTCTAGTTTTTTCTTATCTTCATTTAATATTTTGCATTTCTTCCTCTGTTGTGTCACTACTTGTTTAACAAATTCCAAATTGCGTTTAGCTTTTCTTGGTGTTGAGAAGTGATCTGGTCTCAAATCACCAACATACCTAGGGGTTTTAGGGCTCAGACTTGATTTGGTATTTTCTGGTAATTGTTTAATGCCCTCATCTTGGTTTCTTGAATCTACAAAACATGTATAATAAAATCCTAAAGAAAACTGGTATATCTCAACCAATGATTTACAGTAAAATGTCTTAATTACCTGTGCTTGAACTTATATTAGTATCAGTTATGCTACTTTGTGCATTTGGTGTATAACTGAACAGCTAGGCCCAGAGTCTACTTCCATTTTTTCATCTTTATTGTTTATATTCAAAGAAGGTACAGCCTCTTTATGTAAACGTCGTCTTGCTACAATCGTTGAATTGTAATCCAACTCTGAAAAATGCTTAGAACAAATAGTAGAGGAAGCTTTTAATTGGCATTCCTCCAATTTGCATGCATCCATCCAAGGACGTTGACGATACTTATCTTTAGGAAATCTACAAAGTAAGATTACTATGATATTACGCCTGTCAATTAATAGAATAAGCAAAAATTGTGAACAATTAAATGTAACACTTACTCATGAAAATTTAGTGTTTCATCTCGTGAAGTGGATTTACAAACAATACAAAGTTTGTAGCCCATTTTAACAATAACAAAAACACGACAACAGTAAAAAAATAACAACAATAACAAATAAATGAAAAAATAACAAATAAATGACAAAAATAACAAAAAAAAAAAACCACAACAAACAAAATACTTTTAAAAGTTTAATCTGGAAACTTTGCAAATTATGCAACACGTGTTATACCGACCAAACGCCGACCTACGTTGTGAACATACCGCGCAAGACCGTATCGAGCCCGGTATAGATAAAGAGCATCCGAGAATCACTGGCGAATATAATGTTATGAAAAGAATAGAAAATAGAAACGTACGTTGTACATGTTGGCTTAAACATGTATAATGCTTTAATACGGCGTCATCTCATCTACCCCTACCATATCTCTGGGTAAGATCATTCCTCTCAGTATCTAGTTCCAGATCCAGATATTTGTTTTGACCAGGATCTAGTTCAGATACAAGATCCTTTTCTTAATTATGTATCTAGATGCAGATCCAAGATCTGTCAAAAGATATCTAGATCCTTCTTAGATCCTTTTTATTTTTGTTTCTGGAAATTATTGGAAAATGTACATAATAATGCAAAATAAATTTATTTGTAGTTTAGAAAAATATTCAATTGCATAAACTTTATATATAACATACTATATATTGCCTACTAAATTACTGAGTACATAAATTATCAAATAATAAATTAAAAATAATAATAATTACCTAAAATTTACACTTTAAGTTTTATTCATTTTTAAAATTAACAAAGTTTCGAAAACATCATCATTTAATTTATTTCTCTTTGGGGTTGAAATCTGACCTCCTATACTAAACAGCCTTTCTACAGG
The DNA here is from genome assembly GCA_011009095.1 of Ignelater luminosus. Taxonomy (NCBI): domain Eukaryota; kingdom Metazoa; phylum Arthropoda; class Insecta; order Coleoptera; family Elateridae; genus Ignelater; species Ignelater luminosus. Next base: position 36,291 of record VTPC01008835.1, on the reverse strand, counting down.
TGCGGATGATGGCAGTACACTATTGAGTTTTAAAAAAATTTCTTTTATTATGGCATATTTATTTAATTGGCAATAATTTGTATCCGCATCTTCTAAATATTGTAAGCATTGTACGACAACTGGAGAATGAGATTTCTGCGGATTTAGTTTTAAAAAATCAAAGAATTCATTATCAGATGACTTCTCTAATTTAGAATTATTAAAAGAAGTCGAGGCCTCTTTTTCAGAACTTCCAGTGTTAAGCTAAAGTAAAACATTCTCTGCATATTGTTGTAGTTCAGCTTTAAACAATTCTAAATCGTTTTTAAAAGTCCATTATCTTTGAAAAACGTTTTGCGAATCCAGATAATCTACATTCCTTGAGTTTATTGCAGAATTTCAAATTTGTTTTATCATTTACTGAATTTTTAAGTTTATATAATGAAGGAAAAACAACTCCTAAATTACAGTTCTTTTCTCCCTGTAAAATGTCGTTAGCAACTGCTATTGGTTTTGTTACCATAATGAATTCTTTTAAAAAAAGAAAATCCGCATACTGAAATTTCTCTACATTTAGTGTTCTACGAATTTTGTTTATCTTTGTTTCAATTGAAATTACTTTTGTACAAGCATCAAACATAGAATTCCAGCGGGTAACGCAAGGAACTGTAAGTTTGATACCACAAATTTTTTCAATTTCATCCGACGCTTTTGTTGACCTACGCGCCAGATTCCATATTTGAAATACCTTTTTAGAAACTGAACTACTGATTTTTTTTTGTATTTTTGATCTTCTTTAGCTTTTTGCGCATCATTAGTTATAATAAGATTAAGTGTATGAGAGCAGCATCTAAACTGCTCCGGCAAAAGTACATACGTTGCTTCCTCATCAAAATATGTAAGAGTTTCTACATTGACCTCGTTACAATTTTCCAATTCTGGAAATTCTGCAAAGTTATCATTATCATTATTGACATTCGTATCTGATAGAGACATTGAAAATACATTAAATGCCTTACTAAAATTTTTAGCATTATCTGTTACAGTTCCCGAAATTTTGTCTATTTTTAAATCATAGAAAGTATGAACTTCATTAATAACTCCCGCAATTTTATCAAAACTGTGAGCAAATTTAAATCGTTTGCAACATAGTACAAACGATTTACGTTCGAAATTTTTGTCATCAAAAAGTGTATTGTCACACCCAAATAACTTTTGTTTTCTGCACTCGAGATATCAGCTGTGGTGCATACATATTTTGTTTTGACTAACTCTTTTTTTATATAGCCAATGACCGTCGATTTTGCTGCTTCCAATCTGCTCCTTAGTGTTTTCCGATCACAAGGTTTCTTTCCTGAGAGACTTTCCACTAACTTCACAAATGCTGACTTTTCAACTGTGCAAATAGGGCGCATTTCTTCAACAATATAATTTATTACTAATTTGTTTACCTGAAACAAATATGTTGCTCATTTTTATGCACATTGTATTTTTAAATTGATTTGGTTTGAAACATTTTTTGAAAAAGTTTCTAATAATATGTGAATTCAAAACTCATTAGGAATTTCTTTTTGTTTTTTAACTATATTTTGGACTTACCAGGTCTGTAGAAACAGATTGTGGGTTTTCAAAAACTTTTAATTGAGTTGATGCGAAATTTGAAGGTTCCGCTATTCCTTGCTTCTTTCCTTCAGTTGCTTCGAACTTGGAAAATGTGTCTGGGTGTTTTCTCTGTAACAACAAAATGTAGATGTAAGAGTTGCTAGGATGTGAAGAAACAATAAATATTAAGTCAATGACTAGGCAAAAAATTATTTGTTCTAACTTCAAAGAGCTCTTCATTTTATCGTGTACAATAGCAAAATATGATTCACAATTGAAGCGGTCATTGTTAAAAGGGGATACGTGCAAAATTTCAAATTGTTGTAAAACATTTGTAAATTCTTTTCTTTTTTAAAAGAGCGGTAAAATCAATTTTTAGAAAAGTCAGGAGAAAACTGTTATCACTCAAATCATAAAAAAATTCCTTTTCTTTTTGTTAGGCAGGTTTTTTATCTTTACCAATAATTTGATTTTTGTAACATATCCTCTTTTAACAATGACCGCTTCAGTTATAAATTATACTTAATAACTTAATGTCTTTGGTGTAACATATAAACAAGGGAATAACTTACCTTCAAATGCCATAATAAAACTCCCGGTGGATGTTATACTTCCTTGAATCTTCGCCGGACAATTTTGGCAGTGCGAAACCACTTCATTGTCACACTTTGACACTATTTTATAAAATCTTCCATTTAAAATATTTGGCGTTTCCATTATGGCACTATCACTCAGGTTCAGCTTAGAGAAAATACAGCAAAAATGACCCTTTCGTTCACCTCCTACATTTTATATTACACAGGGCTGTCTGCCTGGCTAAACGCATGATGTTGATGAAGTTGATGAACTTGCTGGCTGATGGATCTCCGAATGTAAATTCCCATATCCTTCGTCAGTAGTCTTCTTCACCTGGAGTGGATGTTGTAGCTTGCGTCTATTGGCAGTGGGCCCTTGGGTTGGCAGTTGGGCTTGATTTCTTCTTAGGCCTCGATGGCTTCAAGGACGTCCTGGAAGAAGGATCCGATGGCTGTGAACATCTCCGCGAGACCGGGGGCCTCGCAGAGTCGCTGACCGATTGTCTTCAGCGCCCTGGTGAGCTTCGTGAAGTCGAGGCCTCCCAGCAGGTTTAACCAGTTCGGAGAACCGGCGCTACTAGCTGGTGCGACTAGCGCGCTTTCCTCGCGGGATGCGGGGGCAGCGGCTTGCCGTGCGGCCTGTTGCCTTGGCTGCGGGGTGAACCAGCATAGTTGGCACATCTGGCTGGCGTCTGTTTAGGCTTAGCGCAATCTCCTGTGTGATGGGCACCGGCGCATTTCACGCACCTGGGTGGGGCGTTGCAGCATCGCTGCGAATGTCCGAACCGTTGACAACGGTGGCATTGACCTGTAGTTGCTCGGCTCCGCGGGAATTCCACGGACACCATCAGACCGAGTACCTCCTTAGTCTGGAACATCTCCTTGGCCGCTTTGCTGGACTTGTCTAGAAGGACGAGCACCAGCGGTATGGGGATTCGTTCTGGACCTCGGCGCATCCGGTGGACAGAAAGAACCGGGAGGCCTCTGCTAGAGAGAGCCTCCTTTACTTCCTCGACAGGGATCGGTTTCGGGATGCCCCAGAGAACGACCTTGAGCGGTTTCTCCTTCGTCAGCTGGTATGCGTGGAAGGATAGACCCAGCCTTGTGAGGAGATCCTTGATTGCGCGGTAGTCCCGCTCCGCCTGCGGCTTAATCATAATGCCGTCGCGGAGGCTTTTGGCCTTCGCGACAACGAGATCAAGCCGTGTGAGGTCCGTCGAGATGCGAACCCAGTCGTCCTTCGAGTGAAGGATTATGGGAGGCACCCTAGAGAGACACGCGGCGGGGCCCACTCGGAGTGCGGCGTCGTTCTCGGCTCCTAAAGCGGAGAAACGGTTCGCCGCCGGGGCCGCTAGCGGTTCCACAGCGGGAGAATCTCGGCGTCTTTTCTTCGACCGACTGGCAACTTTTGTAAAGCCGTCGTCGCAATCGGATTCGTAGTTACTGCTACAGTCCTGGACAGAAGAGACGCACGACATCGCGTCGCTGTCCCTCAACAGCGCCTCGGAGTATGAGGTGCTTCTCTTCCTAGGCCGCGAACAACTTGATCAAAGAAGACAAGCTTGTCTTCCATGTCAAGTGCTCGAAGGTCTTCACGAGGCGAGTCCATCTTAAAAGAAGTCTTGTGTGAAGTCTTTATCATAAGAGCGGAGCTCTGTAAAGCACGTCTGTACAGCTCGGCTGCCGGACGGGAAGTCCCTAATCTAATGATTAATTAAACGCATGATGTATTTAATTTTGAATCTTATATTTGTTCAGTGTTCAGAAATTAATACGTTAGAAAATTCAAAAGCTTTGGCAAGACAAAAAGTATATTATGTTAATATGAATTTCTAGAAGGATTCTGAAGAACCTTTGTCAAAGTAAACAATTTATTCTAATCTTTTGATTGACAACAAAATTTATGATTTAAGCAGGCAAAAAGCTGTACATTGTTAATTTTACTACTTTCAAATTGTTCCTTCATTATTTTAAATCCTTCTAGGTATCCATTTAAGTTATTCACTAAATTTATAGCAGGTTTTAAACTTTAATAAAACCATTTCGAAAACCATTCTTTAAATGTTTTATTTGACTTAGACATCTGACTAATTTAGTAAAATATGTAAGTAGTATTGAAAGAGGTCTTCTATTAAACTAAGTATGTGATATTCTGTTGAATTTCTATGTTAAGAAATTAGCTCGTTTAAGATCTTTTTAATATCTGCTCTTTAAAGAGATAAATGAGTTAAACAAAATAGAAAAATTGTTTTGAATGGCAAACAGTTAAGTGTGGTATTTGCTAAGAGTGTCATATTTATGGTACCTTTTAACAGATTTTCCAGTGTTCGCAGTTTCTAGAAAAAAATATTTTTAAATACATGACAAATGCAAATGTAATCCGAAGCGGAAACGATTTAACAAAAGGATAAAAGCACCTACTACATTTTACTAGAACTTCTAGGTTCTATCACAACAGTTATACCTATTTTTAAAAATTTCAAGAAATTAAAATTGATTTCCTGGTAGGATAATGCGCATTCTAGTAAGATGACATTTTCTGGATTTCTAGAAAGTTTTGGAAAATAAGCCTATTTCTAGGCATAAATTATTTTAAAATTTTGTGTCAAGTAAATTTGTTTAACCTTTTTATTATTTATTTTCAGTAAGCTAGCGTTTACACTATTATTATTTATTATACCCATTACAATAGTGTTAGTCAAATATAATGCAGGCAATAAAGGAAATAACCTACGCCTTTGAATAGATTTGTCAAAATTTAACAGTTTCTAAAATCTAGCATTTCAGGTCTGTAAAATTGAAATTTTAAAATTTAAGAAATACATTTGTAAAATCATTAGGGGGTACCAACTTTTAGCAGATTTAAAAAAATTCTTGTAAAGGCTCAAATCTCAAACCGAAACCAGTATAATTATTTATTGAAAATTTTGCTGGAATTTTATCCTGAGAAATAACGAGACAGCAACCCTTGAGATTACGTGACCTTATGGTTCTGACTTCTGAGTATTAACGCCCATTGTGTGATTGATCGGAGACTTAGTATTTTTTTCTTTATTTTATAAAGCAATATACTGCTTACAGTTTACATAAATTAAATTAACTCATTATAAAAAATACATATCTAGTGTTTACTACGCTTAATTAAAATATAAAACAAGTTATTAAAATTAGGAAAAACTCTATAAATGTATATTATTATTATTAACTAAATAGTATATTATACTTAAATAACGTAATTTAAATGTAATGAATGAATTAAATAATAATTTCAAATGTATTGCTTTATGTATTTATATAATTCACATTTAAATTTATTAAGATTTTGTATTTCTTTAATTGTTTAAACAAATTTTCAAAGCTTATATATTCGATTAATCTAGTATGCAATATTATAGTGGATCTTTGGATATAAAGACTTAAGATCCATTCAATTGGTATCTAGATCAGATCAAAAGATATTCTTCAAAACAGTATCTAGATTTAGATACAAGATCTTCCGGTTGTATCTAGATCCAGGATTTAGATACTTGAATCTAGATCCTACCCAACACTGCCTACAACAATGTTGGTCATGGTTACGTAATATGTTAACAACGATCGAAGAATTCCAAGTTCATTTAAGAAGATAGTACCTTGAGTGGGAGACTACATAGATATACAATTGCAAATTTTACAATGGAAGTAACGAAATAAGTTATATACCAATGAAGAGGTTGCTTAATAAGGAAATAAACTCCTTAATTATCAGAATTTTTATAACTTTAAAAAGCAGAAGATTTAAATTTACACTATACATAATGTAAGGAAGCATCGAATAATAGACCTCTTTTGTCCCTATTCGGATTTCAATCTAAATAGGCTTTTTAACAGACTATTTTGACCTTGTAATTTTGCTCATGATTAACGAGCTGCTGAGAATTCAATTCTCGACAATTCAATCACCACATTGTTATAGCATCTTCTTATTGTTGGTAATACCAACAGTTTTCTCGGCTTAGCTTACTTTATGAACAATACGGATTACTACCACTTATTGCAAGTTGGCTAATTTTTAACATCCAACTTACAAGAGGCCCCACAGCTATTAAACAATTCTTTAACAGCTGCAATCACAAAAATATTACTTGTAAATTTCATCTTAAAAATGTTTTAACGGCCTAAAGATACGGTCGATAACAACCAAGTAGTTGCTTCCGGTCAATTCTCCTTAATAATTGAAGCGTTAAGTGGATAAAGGTGTCAGGTCGCATTTTTTTAAAAATTCTAATTTTTGCACAAAATTCTGTAACAAGTTATAGCTTAAACTTTTGCCATGATCTTAGAACTGTGTAACCAAAAATAGCTGAAATAAACTGTTGATAAAGGTATTACATACAAATATTTTTCAAATGCAAAGTGGATAAAGGTGTTAAAGTAACATAACACCTTTATCCCCTGAGCGCTATTAGTTGCCGTTTCCAAATAGGCAACATGACACTTTCTCAGTTAATATTTTGAGGTTATGTCTCTTGTGAAGTAATGATATTTGTCTTGGTTTTTGGAGTAAAAACTTTTTTCTTGAAGATATTCTATTAAATTAAATTAAATTATTTGTTAAATAATGGGAACTAGAACTAAACTAATATTGCAGTTAGCAAAAGAAAAGAATAAGAAAGATGAAAACTCTTCTATTAATATATATGTAAGTATTTCTGTATATTCTATACTACTAGTGCTTAAAATTGATATTTTTATTTATATTTAATTCGATTTTAATATTTTTTGTTGTTTGGTTTACGGTGAAAATTCTATTTACTATTACCATTTTTTGTCCTTATTGCTGGGATGGAAAATAACTACATACTTTTTATATACTAATTACAAATGAATAAAAATATATGCTTATCTACCTTTTAACTTTTCAAACGACGATTGTTTGTAGGTAAACAAAACAGACACCTTGATCGAGAAGAACAAAATGATTATGATGATCAATGCAATGTTTTTTCTGAACATGAATCAAGTGATGAATATATTCCTACTAAAGATGAAATGAGTGAAACAGATTATAGTGGTGAAAGTGATTCTGACATTGTTCTTCCTCCTGAAAAAGCAACTGCTGCTCATCATGTAACCGCAGAAAATCTACAGGAAGATGTACCTGCTAAACATACAATAGTTTTAGAAAAAAAGAAAAAGTTAAGAAAAAAATATTTGAGCCTAAAGAAAAGATCTTTAGAAAAAAGAGGAGAGAACCCAAAACATGGAAAAGAAATAAAGCTGCTATAGCTAGAGAAAAAGGTGAAATTTACTTATCCCAAACTGGTAAGGTGATGCCACCAAAACCAATTAGAGAAGGGACACTATGCAGAGAAAAATGCAGACTGGAGTGCTCTAAAAAATTTTTTTAGAAGCACGGCAGGCCATTTTAAAATAATATTATAGTCTAGATGTCAATTCAAAAAATGCCCTCTTGTTTAAAAGTATTGCAATTGAAGATGTTCAACGGCACAGAGTAAATACTAAAACTCCGAAAAAATATACCTTTAAATACTCAGTAACATATGGCCAAAAAGTAATTCCTGTTTGCAGGGAAGCTTTATGTCATCTTTTCCAATTTAGTAGAAAAAAGATTGAAATAATTCAGAAGAAACTTAAAAATGTCTAGTGTGCACCTAGTCCTGATGATAGAGGTCATCATTCTAATAGACCACATAAACTTAAAGATGATGTTGTTGAAAATATCATTGCTCACATTAGATCATTTCCAGCAGAAGAATCCCATTATTCCAGAAATCATAACCTACATAGAATGTATTTGTCACCAGTTTTAAATATAAGTATTATGTACAAACTTTACCTCGAATACTGTGATCAAAATAAGTTTCCAGATTATTTTCACTGTACACGAAGTTCATATAGCAAAGTCTTTGCAAATAAATTTAATTTGGGATTTGGGCATCCTAAAAGCGACACATGTTCTACGTGCGATTCTGGTTAAGATACAGAAGATCATAAGATAAAATATAAATTGGCATATGAAAAACAACGCTTGGATCGCGAGATAGCATGTACAAGTTCCAACAGTGTGTGTTATTTAACAATGGACCTTCAACAAAGTATGCCACTTCCCAAGTTGTCAACTTCGAAAGCCTTTTACTTAAGGCAAATGTGGCTATACAACTTTGGTATTTATACCATTACATCTATGGGGCACAAGTCGTATTTTGTACATGGACTGAAGATCAGGCAAACAGGGGCAGCATAGAAATAGGCAGCTGTTTCATGAGATTTGTTGAATTATTTAAAGATATGTATGGTTAGCAGATTAATCACCTTATAATTTGGTCCGATTCATGTGCTGGACAAAACAAAAACTTTAATATGATTTTGTTGTACCAGTATTTAATTTTGAAGGGTTACTTTAAAGTAATTGACCACAAGTTTCCCGAGGTGGGACATTCTTACTTGGGTTCCGACAGGGATTTTGGACAAATTGAGCGAAAAATGCGACCAGTAGGAAATATCTATATTGCAGATCAGTACCGTGAAATAATACAAAATGCAAGTCCCAAGAATTCTGTTTGTGTTGACATGAAACATTATTTTTTGGATCTTGAAGTACTCGCACAAAATTTACATTTAATTAACAAAAAAAAGAACACTTTAGATGAAAAAGTTTACTTTAGAGATAATATTAGATGGATAAGAGTAAGTGAATATAGGTCATATTTTTATAAAAAAATGTTGAATGAAGATACACCTTTTCTAAAAATTAACATTTTGAAAGCTGGTAATAAGCCTGTTGGTCCAGAAAATGTAAAGTTAAAGAGAGTTTAAGAGTCTAGAAAAAGTCTTTCGAAAGAAAAAATCAGTAACTTAAAAGACCAACTAAAATTTGTTAAAGAAGAGTATCGGTGGTATTATGAGAAAATATTTGGCTAAAAGTGAGGAACCTGATAGAAAGAAAAGAAGGACAAATTGACTTTTTGTTGTTTTTTAATTATAGTTTTGTATTAACATAATAAATTTTGTTCAAATGCTAAATAAAATTATCTTTGTAACATAACACTGACATTTTATTTTCAAATATACTATGTAAGTTCTGAAATGGATAAAGGTGTCATGTTCAATTAATTTCTTATAATTTCCAAAAATAATTAGTATCTCTTAATTTGACTTAATTTTAAAAAATATATTCATATATGCTACCTATCAGAACATAAATTACAATTTTTTTTGCAAACATAAAAAAAATACCGAATAAAAAACTTTAACCTTAATTTTCTCAAAACTGTTAAGTTGGCGGCTAATGCAGTTAGTGTTGTTGAGCTGAGAGTGAAAAAGTGTAAAAGTGTAATACTGTGCCAGTATCAGGTTTACAGTGTATAATCTGTGGAACGTTAATGCACCCGGGCTGTCTAAAATATTTTATAGATATTGTTAAACTTGACGAAAAGCACATAAAGTGTTGTGACGAGACAGAACAAAGCGATGTACTAGTAAGAAATGGTGGATTATACGATTCAATGGATTCTAGAGACACAATCATTGTGGAACGAGCCGATGTGAAATCAAAAGATGAAGTAATTAAGGAGCTTTTGCAAGAGAAGAAGAGATTAAGTAAGGCAAATAGTTTATTACAAAAATTAATCAGTGAGATGGAAGATAAAAATGGACTTCTGTACTTTAAAATAGGAGTGTTAGAGAAACAAATAACAGGTGAAACTGACGTGAAACAAAAGCAATATAATAAGCAAATAAAACCGCCAACTGTGATAACAGAAAATGTAAATGTCAAGTACAAACAAAAATTGCAGACAGAAAATATTGAAACACACAACCTTGACACCACAAAAGAAATTGTTAAAAAGGTAAAACCAAAAATCACAAAAGAAACTGTAGCAGCCAGTATCCATTTAACAGAGAGTCAAATTAAATGTAAAGAGATCATCTCCTTAAATAGCGATGTAGAAAATCAACAACGAAAACATCTATGCCCAAAAAACAACAGAAAAGGATTAAAGTGGGCTCTCAAGTAAACAAAATTTGTAAATTAAAAGTAGCCCCTAAGGTAAAATCGATTCACATTTGCAAGTTATCCACTGACACCACAGCACAGGAAGTTCTTGACCACGTGGTATCGGTAGCTCCAGTAATATCATGCGAAAAAATTGAATCGAAATTTCCAAAATATTACTCCTCATTTAAACTTGATGTGAATGAAGGCGATGCTGATAAGATTATGGATCCAACTGTATGGCCGAAAGGAACCTGCATCAATAATTTTTTTTACCGAAAAAATCAACCCTGGCGCATACAAAAGTAAACAGTGTTGTGAGAAATGGTGTGCAAAATAAAGAGATAAGTTCAAATTGTAATAATAAATTTACTATCGTGCATATTAATGCTCAGTCTGTTTGAAATAAAATAATAATTTTTGAAGATTTTGTAAATAACTTTAGAATAAAAATAGATGTACTGTGTGGGAAGTGAACATCACATGCGACCTGGTGAACCAGAAAATTTTCTCCTTAAAAATTATAAAGTTATAAGTCACTATACAAGATCAACCACTACAGATGGAGGTGTTATAATACTTTGTAAAAATAAGATTTTATACAATCCTTTAGATAAAATTAGTGAACTGTCAATTGAAAAACATATTGAGATTACAGCAGTAAATTTTGTGCAGGAGGATATTATTTGCGTTACAGTTTATCGGCCTCCAGCTGAGGATTTTGATGTATTTATGTATAAAATGAATGAATTGTTGACAATTTTAAATAATTTTAATTGTGAAGTCGTAATAAATGGAAATTTTAATATTAGATTCAATATCAAAGACAAAACTTATGTTAAATTTATGGATATAGTAAACTCTTATGGATTTGTGCATACTATTACCGAATCGACTAGACTTTCAAATTGCATTGACAATATCTTAGTAGATTTTGGAAATTTTAGACAGTATAATACTTGGGTTGAGGATCCTGGATTATCGGATCATAAAGCTATATTTATTACCACTGAATGCAAACCTACTTTCAAGGATGAAATCACCTCATATAGACCTTATACAGATGTAGGCAAATTTAGATTTTTTATATTAATAGAAGCTATAAATTGGAATTTTGTAAATGAAATTCATGTTAATGTTAATACTAAATTTTCAAATTTATTACTATCTTAATAGAATCGTTAAATTGTGCATTTCCTGTGGTTACACAAACAAATAAAATCAAATCAAATCCAAAACTAACATGGTACACGTCGGAATTAAGAAAAATGAAGGAGCATTTAAATTTTTTAAAGGAATTAAATAAGGATTTTCCCAACTTAAAACTAAATGAATTGATAAATAGTTTTTGTGTAAAATATAAAAAAGAGGTGGAACGGGCAAAAAGTAACAAGTACATTAAACAAATCCATAATAGCAATCAAAAGCCTAAAGTGTACTGGGATATAATTAATGAAAACAGAAGGGGTAAGATAGTCTCAAACAAGATTAGTTTTGATGTAAATAAATTAAATAATTTTTTTATTAAACAACCGGAGAATGTATTGAATAGTCTTCCTTTAGTACAAAACACTTCCGGTCCAAATATTCAACAAACAAATGTTAAGTTTAGTATACAACCTGCATCAGAAAATAATATGCGTGATGCAATAAATAGATTAAAAAATAAAACTAGTCGTGATTATTACAATTTAAATGCAGTGTTAATTAAGTGTATTAAAAACATAATCATACCACCGCTTACTAAAGTATTCAATGGTTGTATTGAAGAAGGTATGTATCCCAATGCCTTAAAAATTTCCAAAGTTATACCCATACATAAAAAGGGATCTTTGAATGATATAAATAACTATAGACCAATTTGTCTTGTTCCCATTATATCTAAAATATTCGAAACGTTAATTAAAGATCAAATTGTAGATTATTTTGAAGCTAGTAAACTATTTTATAATCAACAATTCGGCTTTCGTAAAAATAGGTCAGTAACCGAAGCTATAAATTGTCTTTTAGATTTTGTAATTGAAGGTACGGAAAAAGGATCTTGGGTAGGGGCTTTGTATTGTGACCTACAGAAAGCTTTTGATTGCGTCAATCATGATACTCTGTTACAAAAATTACAGTTGTATAACTTTGATACCTCTAGTATTAAGCTATTTCAATCATATTTACAAAATCGCGAACAAAAAGTTGTTCTAAATAATACTTACTCGGAAGAAGGATTATTAACTTGTGGAGTTCCACAAGGATCCGTATTGGGTCGTATCTTATTTGTTATATATATTAATGATTTACATACGACAATATTATCCGGTAAAGTAATTTTATTTGCTGATGATACAACGTTCTTGCGATATCATCAAGATGAGAATAATTTGGCTAATACAAGATTGTTTAAAATTAAATGTAAATAAAACAAAAAAACTAATCTTTTCACATCGAACGCTTGTAAATCATCAAAATGAAGATTCTGTGAAATTTCTAGGAGTATGGTTAGATCCAGTATTAAGTTGGGATAGTCATATTGAATATTTAGCCACAATTCTTTCAAGAAATTTATTTGTTCTACGTAACTTAACTCGTATTGTACCTACTCAAGTAGCTGTAACCGCATATTATGCTTTAATAAACGCACACATGGCTTATGCTGTTGTATGTTGGGGACATTCTACTCCTGGTAATAGAATCTTCAACCTGCAAAGAAAAGCTATACGTATCATTACAAAAAAATCTTATACCGACGATGTAAAACAAGATTTTATTAGTTTAAGCATATTAACATTTCCATCCCTTTAAATTTTTAATAGCTTAATTCAAACTAAAAAATATTTAGAAGATTATAATACACAAAATAATGTTCATAATTATAGTACAAGAGATAACTTTAAAATTCGTTTAGATTACTTGCGTCTTAATTCAAGTAGATATACTAAAAATTATTATGGCGCTTTTTTTCTCAATAAATTGCCTGTGAACATTGTAAATTTGCCATTAAAATCGTTTAGAAATAAGATTAAAAGATATCTGATAAGTGAAGCCTTTTACTCAATTCAGGAATTTATGGATCATGAATTGAATTCCTGTAGCATAGACATGTAAAATAAATACAGCTTTATTATCATATCAAGAGAGATCTGTGATATATAAGAAAAAAAAAATTTACTCTGCTTTTTTAAAATTTATAATTTGCATTATGTATTTTATTGTATTTATTTATTGTATTAAGTATTAGTGACTTGTTATTCTACACTGTATTAAACTTTATTTTATTATTGACTTGTGCAAATACTCTGTATACTAGCATAAATGAATAAATGACCCTTAACGCTTCAATTATAATATTACTTATTTTTATTATTAGTGTCTGTACCACCTTCTACAGGTTGTAGAAAATATCAAAACATATATCATGAATTATAATGATATTTACGGATTACTACAGAAATTAAAACAAATAACAAACACATTAAGATAAAATAGTACAAACGCTAAGAGCGTTATTTCAGTAGGTAATTTCTGTGTAGGTATTTCAGGTTTACACCATTCATGATGCTTCTACGTCGTATATGGTTGTGGCAGAATGATAGTTTGAGTATTGTAAACTGGGCTGTTTATCTATTAACTCGGCTTGTAAAATCTTATTGACGCTTAATGTACTTTAAGGTTACGATTTTATGGCAATTTGACCTCATGCTGTAGCCTTTTTTTGTAAATCTGTAAATCGATTACGCTAAAAGAATGTTTCACGAAGATTTGTATTAATTAATATTTATAAATCAAAGTTTTATGTTTTTATTTATAATCGTTGGCATTCTTCTTAATTGGCATTAATAGATGCAAAATATAAAAGAAATTGATCTTCTTTTAACAAAGCAAAACTAATTGTTACTAAATGTTTATGCAAAACTTTTGATCGCGCAACAGCGCCAAATACAGATGCCGCCGGTACGACAATTTTCAAGAAAAACGGAAGCAGCACTTCCAACCTAACAAAATGAAAGCATGGCCTATTACGACCCTTAAAGAAAACGATCCAGAAACATCGTGAACGTTGTATATACACCGTTCACGATGTTTCTGAGGCCATTTCTTTTTTTTTTGGAAAGTACCGTACTTGCAGCTATATGTGGCGTCGTTGCACAATCAAACATTTTGCATAAACGTTTGATTTGTTAAAAAGAGATCAAGTTTTACTTATATTTCGTATTTATTAATGTCAATTATAATAATTTATAATGCCAAAGATTGTAAATAAAAACACAAAGCTGCAAATTACAAAAACTTTCAAACATTTTAAAAGAATATATCCAAATTTAAAGTTGCAAGATGTCTATAATTCCCTAGAAGACATTTTTGAGGTAAGCAAATACATTAAACGTTTTGCTTGAATTTACGGAAGCTGATAATCTTGTTTTGTAGGTTGGGCGTTCTAAATTAGATGTGCTTGTGCGACAGAGACCAGACGAGTTGGAATCTTCGGTATCTGGCAAACCACCTAAACATAATTTGATTTGAAATCATTTTTTTAAAACAGATTTGCAACAACTAATTTGGCAATACAACTCTCAAAATCAATATTTATCTTTGAATAATCTTTAGACTAAAGTAAAGAAAAATTATGAATTTAAAGAAGGGAGGACAACTTTATATAAGATTTTGAAAACTATGGGTTACAAATATAAATCAGTTGACGATCGCAAAAAGCTCTGTGAACAAAAACATGTTGTTGCATCCAAAATTACCTTAGAAAATTTTTACAGAATCTAAATTCCAATGAAAATATTTGATTCGTGTACCTAGATGAAACATGGATCTATCAAAATGATTCGACGTTGGATACACGGCTCGGATATTAAGAGTAACACAGCTGAATTTTAAAATGAAGGGAAACGTTTCACTATTTTGAATGCGGGATATAGGGACGAGTGTTTGGAAAGGTGCGATTTTCTTTTAGATTCTCAAAATAACGATCACGCTACCATGACGGGGGATAGTTTTTAAAATTGGGTGATTGATCTGCTCATTCCTGCTTTGAATAAGCTCGGGGAAAAAGTGTAATTGTTATGGACAATTTTGCTTACCATTCGGTGCAATTGGACAAACCTCCAACGTTTTCCTACAAGACAAGTCAAATGCAGAAATGGTTGACTAATACAATATCAAATTTAATTCAAAATTTTTTAAAAAGCAATTATGAGATTTAATGAAACGTTTAATGAAAGACGTACGTAATTGATAAACTGCTGAAAGAGAAAGGATATCAAGTTCTTAGAATGCCTCCGTACCACTGTCAGTATAACGCTATTGAAATAGCATGGGGGTACTGTAAGTCTTATTACAACAAGCACATAAACTCAGACATGTGGCAAAATTTCTGCGATCGTCTGCGAAAAGCTTATTTCGTTTGAAAATATTCCTCCTTTTATTATTTCGCTTGCAGAATCTTGCTCTAAATCTTTTTCGGATAATTCAGAGGTAGACTCACCTCACGAACTAATGGAAGTGGAATGAGGGCTTACAACTATTTGGCATCAACATTTTTGTGTAATATCACCACAATCATCTTATGGAAAAAGCTTTGTACAACAAATACATGATCATCAGCGGGCTTTATTACTTGCAATAGAACCCAGAAAAGTGCTGTGCAGGTGTTGGTATCTTTAGAGGAAGTTTCTATAGCAGGATGGAGACGTGGTATCGCCACAGTTCTTGATCGTTTAACAAAGGAACGGTACTAGAAACACCCTACTGCGTAACATTCTAATCAGTGGACCACTTGCAAAACCACAGGCTTGATCGTCAGCGCCCAAACACATTAGCAGACTTAAGTTTGATTACTTCTTCAAGAATTAATTGTGGTTACATTTAATTCTTGAAAGTCGCATATTTGGTAGAAACCGTATTACTCTTAAAGCAATACAAAACAAGAAACTTTTAATTCTCACTCGTAATTACTCAAAAAATATCATTTAAATTTCCAGTACTTGAAAGTAGTCATAATTAATTAGGAGAGTTTTCTAGTACACCAGATTATCACCGTCTTTATCCTTAAAGCAAAAAGTTTGAACATTTACTATCAATATTTTACAGGAAATAGAAATTTTCTTAAAACAATTTTTTAGCGTAATCGATTTACAGATTAACCAAAAAAGGGTAACAGCGTGAGGTCAAACTGTCATAAAATCATAACCTAAAGTACATTAAGCGTCGATAAGATTCTACAAGGCGAGTTAATAGATAAAGAGCCAGGTTTACAATACTCAAACTGTCATTCTGCCACAGTCATATACAACCCATAAACATCGTAAACGCTGTATAGTATAATAGGAATTATTCCATGGAATTTGGGACACACTGTACATGTACTATCAGTTTCAAGGACTGACTGGGTTGTCTAAGAGAACAATATTTATTTTATATATATATGTAAACACAACAGTCATTTTTTAATTCCCATTTAATAATACTTGTGACTCATCTACTTATAGAAAATATTTGTGCTTAATCGTTAAGATAAAGTTGATCCATGGGAAACAATTGATAAACTCTATTAAAACGCCCACGAATTATTTCTATTAGAGTTTCTTTAATTATCGGTTCGAAATCTTCTTGTAAAGTATCAATACTGTTGTTGATGGCATTATTAACGGTATCAGTAAGGGCTTCGTTATTAGCGCCAAATAGATTATCAAGCTTTACACGTATATTTTTGATGTTCACCTCATTAAATTTTATTTTATCAATACTAACGTGTTTTTTATTTTTCTTCGTATAAGTACTACCGTACCATACACTGTCTGTACGTACGTCAGCTGAAATAAAGCAGAATGTATTAGTCATTCATTATAAATACAAATACTGAGAGATGCTACTTACTAGCATTAAAGCCTATATGCCCCTCTCCATCAAGTTCAAATAAGAGTATTTTACCATTAATTCTATAAGTTCCTTCTATTTTTACCTCTGGAATTATCAAGATAGCCGAAAATATTATGTTATCAAAATCCATTTTGTGATTTTCTATTTTTAGATTTCTTAAACCGGAAACTGTACCGTTCAGTAATTCAATTTTCATACTAACAGATCCAGTATTGCCAGTATTTATCTTTATTGATGAGAATTCTAAGGGATCGATAGGAGGAACGTCCATTTCTGGTATTCCTTTTATTAAATGAGGCATTATTTCGTATACTGTCTTTGTGAAACATTCTCCGACATCAGGGTCATTCCTGTTGCATAAATGAACGTAAGAAGCTGCAAAAAATAGTAACAAATTATACAACTCGTTATTGTAAACAACTGAGAGAAATTTGTACAGAGCAAATCTTTTTTTGTTTAAGACAAGGGCTAATAATCTCTAAATAAATTGTAGTGCTTTACAATGTGAAAACTACTTATGAAATAATTTCAATAACTATAATATTTCGCAAAAATGCTAAAACAGGTAAACTAATATTTTTAATTTTGCTAATTCTGATTTATCTTGCACGTCCGTGAGGTCATCAGCTAATAAGTTATGACTTATGACGTCATATGTACCTTTTCTAAATCAAATGGTATATTTCTTATTTTATATATGGATAGTAAGGTAAACCCGGTAAAGTGTAATAGCGTTTTTCACTAGTTAAGTTTAAGCTTTTATTATAGATGGGTAAAACAATCTTTGCAGCTCTTTTTTTTAAAATGCTGTCCTTATTAGTTAACACTTGCCTCGCTGTAAGGAGGAAATGTGGCAGTAGCTGCAAATGTAGTTTATCAGTTTCTATTAGATTAAGCTCGGGGCAAGTATGAAAATGTAAGAAAAGACGAGTAGTTTATTTTTTGATCTTTTGAATATGTTTGCTAATTCCAAAGATACAAACTTTCTAATCTACATCAAACAATAACCTAAAAACAAGATTACAAGTTGTAGCCTGCAAAATCTACATGAAATACAAAATGGTTTCCTGGTCTTCCTGCAATGAGTTCCGGTAAAATCTCAACTACTGGACTTGCTCATGTATGGTATGGATTCCTTTTTAGACCCCAAAAATATGTTCTTTGTATATTTCATAATTTTTACCTCCAACCCTTTATCAGCTTGCTTTCTTGGCCAACAAAATGTTTTACTTTCTTTTTTGTGCAATACCTCATCAAAATCTATTTGCTTGATGCTACTTCTTGTTGCTGATTTTCAAAATCTTCCTCATACATCTCTACATTGAAGTCTTCATCTGAATCAATACATATCAAGTCATCATTAGAGGGTGCGCTAGAGCTTTTTATTAGTATTTACTGTTTTAGACATTTTCCTTTTTTCGCCTTCCGCTCGCACATTTCTCACTGTCTTCAGTAAGCCTTTTTAAAACATCAGCTTTTGTTATTACCTCAGCACCTGCTGCAACCCTTCTTCTCTTTTATGGCTCTAAAGGTTTATGTGTCTACTATCTACTAGAAGTAGGAAGCAGTCCATCCAAATCTGCGGTAACGTGTTCTGGTCGACTGTCAAAATCTAGTTCTTGTTGCTTTGTTTGAATCTTTTTTTTGGGTTTTCTTAAAATCTTTTAAAGCTTTCAGGATGGTACTTATGTACTTTCTGGTACAACACTGGCATTAATAAGAAAAATGTTGCCTTTGCGAAAACCATTTTGAATTACCTGTATATTACAGTGCTTTCAAATCGTTCCAATCAATTCTGAAAACTTATTTTTTAGAATCTTTTTACCAACGTTCTTTTGTTGCTAGGCGATCAACTGTCTATCCCATTCATCTTTTAAAAATTTAAAAACTGCTAAATCTAGCGACTGTAAAATGTGGCTGGTATGTGGTGGGAGTTTGGGTGCAAGTTTAATTAATTTAGCATAAATGTGGGTACTATGGCCGCCGGATATAAGCAAGACTAGTTTAGAAGCTCCAAATGCGGGAATAAAAAATCGCCCGTCTTATCCAACCCTTAGCCTAGCAGCGTAAGCTCAAAAACATGTCCTTCGTTTGCTAACCACGAGTCCCAAATGTTTCTCCCCTTGAAGACAATTAGGGGTGTTGCCTCACCACCAGATGCTAATACCGTAGAAAGAACAGTTGTATTCTCAATACCAGAGCTACTAGTGGTACAAGAACTCGGTTTGCCTTTAGCTCCAACAATCTTTGTCTTACTGGGGTCATGCAAAAGAGACGTCTCGTCTAAGTTCCAAATTAGTTCAGGTTTGTCACTAAAGTCTAAATCGTTAAGTGTTGTCTTAAGTATATCTAAATACTCACTAAACACAAATCGGTCGATCATTTTCTTGCGAGAATATTCTACAGCTGCAGGTTTTTTAATGCTGAGGTTGTTTCGTTTTTTAAAATTTGCGAACCACTTTGAACGGAGTTTTAATATTGTTCATTTTCACAAACCCAGCTACAATGTTCAGAACATCTAATCTTTTTCTTTATTATCTTGAACGCTTCTGCCAACCGTTTTTCTTGATCAGTAGGAATTGCTGAAACCCTTCCCTAAGTTGAGCTATTTTGGCCTCGAACTAGAAAAATCGAGGGATTAACTTCTGGAAAAAATTGTGTACACCAAACTTCATACTTCACATATTTCATCAGTAATTCACAAAATTCATCTGCTTTATCAGTAATCTGCCGAACTTTATCTACTTTGTCAGTAATTCATAGAAATTTACCCATTTCACCATTAATTCACTAAATTTCATTTATTTCATCATTGCTATATTTCATTCATTTCACCGTATGTATCGATAATTTTGCTCTTCACCAAGACTTCATACATTAATATTACCGAATAATACTTACTGTTCAATTTTAAAGAATTAAAGGACTTTTACATAAACTGATAAAATGATCTAATTATGTATTTTCTAACAACTTATACATCGTGAGTAAAAAGGTAAGGAACCTAGTGTTTATCTCACTATAAATTTAACATATACGCAATTAAAAATTTAAAATTATAATTATAATACCGTATATTATGTACTTACATTAACAAATATACACATACAACTCACTTATTTAAAAAAGTCGGTTATATTTGACTGCAAGCGTTGTTCGCGTAAAAATTGTTTATCAGTAATCATTTTCTATATCATATACCTTATTCATTGTTTCACATAAGGTCTCGTGAGAGCGTTTCTATTTTTTTAAAAAACGTGATCATTTCCAATTTATAGATTTCTAAGGACAGTTCGGGTACAAGTTTATTATAGGATTTTAAGGTTTAAATACCTGTTTACATAGACTAGAAATTTCTGGAAATTTCTTTTGTATTGATATTTCCTCAATCTCAAGATTTACAACCCTCTTCCTTGCCGAGCAATAAAATATTTTATTGAATGGAAGTTGAAATAGTAACTTAAACATGTGAAAAATTTAGCCTGTCTAAATCTTTGTACAGTCTTTGTCAAATTAAATGAGAATCTGGATTTAAATTGTATAATAATTACTGTACTCTACAGGTTTTTGTTGTAATTATGTATTGTAAATTTAAGAATACAAGTATCTAACATAAACAATTTATTTTTTTATATATTGTAATAGAAACATACAATGCGGAAAAGTTATTAAGCGATTTAGATCCTTCAAATTCTTATTTAATTTGGCAAAAGCTGTACTAACATTTTTAAATCTTTATTGCTTTATTGCTTTCCCTTATAATACATATAATGTTATTGTCAAGGTTCTCGAAGGTTTCGTTTAATTATATAGTGAAAGAAGCTTCACACTTCTTTTACCGCTTCTGGCAATTTGTAGTACGGTCAGTAAATTTTACGATTTTTTAAGGGATTAGGAACAGAGCCCCTGCTTTAATAATGTAAAGAATTTCTAAAATAAATTTTTGTACGAGTCATAAAAGTGATTTTTCTAGTTTGTTAGAAGAAGAAGAAGAAGAAGAAATTATTATGTCATTGTCATTTTAAGAGAATTTAATGAACAATCTTTTAAACTTACTCTTTATTAATTATTATTATTATTATTGTTTTTTGTTAAAAAATTCAAATATTAAAATTATGTTTTATATTTTGAAATTAGTTTTTATTTAAAATATTATTATAATAATCGACTTGTAGATCACTGTTTTTATTAAGAAAGAAAATGCCCAAGAAAATGTAATTTGATCGTGTCCCCTCTAAATTATTATTTCCCCCCTGATATACGGCTCTGGCTACGGGCCTGCATCAGAATTGGCATCAATTATACATTTGTCAAAAAACCTTTAAAGACGTTATTAACTCATTAACGGCCGTTGATACGAAAACGCAACATTAAAGTAATAATTTTTTTATCAAGTACAATAAAACGATATCAGATATATTAAAGTATCGGCTATAAGGTGATATTTTGTAGTATGTAAATATATTTTTCTCATTACAAAAAACTAGTATTCTTTTGTTAAAATTTGCATATGAATCTGACCAACTTCGCTAGTTAAGAGATGTCTTCCTATAATTTCTCATAACTACATTATTATATTGAAAAATCTAAATATTTTGTAATGTTACATTGACGAGAAATAAATACACATGTTCTAACAGAAGAGAATTAAAAAAAACATTTTCCTGCAATTTTAGTGTTCAGAAAATAATGTTGCGTTATCGCATCAACGGCATGATTCATTGTCCACTCCGCTAGCCTATAGTATAGCTAGCCCATAGTGTTAGACCGACAAAGGGGCTGTAAGTTCTGTAGATTTGTTTGGTTTGGTTGTAAATAACAGACTTTTAAATGGCATAATAGGAAGCAAGAAATATTTTAAAATTTATAAACGTACCTACTACAAATAACACCATAAAGTAATTTAAATTTTACAGGTTTGAATTGGATGTAGTGAAAATTCCACAGATGTGGAACGGATGCAACGTTTTGACTTCGAGAATGCAATTTCTGAGTTACCGACAAAATGCAATAAAAACGAGAATGCTGGCAAATTATACAATAAACATACAAATTCTAATAAATATACGTGTCTACACAAAATAAGGATGTTGATAAGCGTTAAAAGTGAATCCGGAACCGGCAGTAAAAATTTTGCTTATTCAAATTATTGTCTGATTGATATTGCATAACTGTTACATTATCTCTTCCAAAATCACATATTTGCAACAGGAACTATACGAGACAACCGCATTCAAATTTGTAGTTTGGAATCTAAAGAAATAATAAAAACTCAAATAGAGAAGCATTTGATTATAGGCATTGACAGTGGATCAAATATTTGTGTTGTTCGATTGAACCACAATTCCATCGTAACTATGATAACAAAGAATATACCAATAAATCCCGTGCAGGATACAAAACGGTATGATCAGAAACAGAAGAAAGAAATTAGTGTTCCACAGCTTTTAGTGGTAAAAGAATACATATAATAAAAATATGGATGGTGTGAACTTGCACGATATGGTATAGCTAACTACCGAATAAAGGTAGAGGTGAAAAGTGGTGGTGACCTCTTTTTATAAATTGCACTGGTAGTGTTTAGTCAACTGTTGGAATCTGTATAAAACTGCTAACAATAAAAAGATACTTCAACTCTAATTTCGTTCTTCTATAGTTATGACTCTAATCAAATCAGAAGGTAAAATTGTAGAGGAAAATCAAGATGAAACTAAAAGGGCATACCAAGGAAGAGATAGACCAACCAAAAACGAATTACTTGACGAGATTAGAAAAGATACGGTCGCTCACAGCATTATTCGCTATCCAGAAAAGTCGGGAAGAAGATGTAGAATTACAAGTTAGACTGGGTATATGTGTACAAAGTGTAATGTGCATCTTCATCCTGCATGTTTTGATGACTTCCATAGACAATAGGCTTTCATGTGTGACCTGTCACAAAACTATACTTTTAGAAATAAAATAAAAACTGCATTTTTTAGCTTATGTGTCAAATAATAGTATTTACCTCATTATTTCTTAAGAACACCCTGTATAGAAAAAATTTTTTATACTTACTGTGGTACTTTTTAAACTTCAGTTGATCTGTATTTAAAAGATGAGCTCTCAAAAACTAAAATTTGATGCCTTGGCCGTTAATGGGTTAAAATGCAGGCTAGAATTTTCTTTTAAAGAAGTGATTTTTGTTATTTACAGCCG
>VTPC01008835.1:0-10062 GCA_011009095.1 Ignelater luminosus | reverse complement strand
TCTAGTCAAGTAGGTGAGCTTTTTTATGTTTACTCTCAGGCAAAAAGGTGTACTACTATTTATTGTACTTGATTATAGTCATGACAAGAAAAAATCTTTAATTTGGTACCACTAACAATAATAATATACTAAACTTGTTTTTCTTCTTGTTACTGGTTTAATTAAAATTGTGTTTAATTGATTACATTAATTGTTTTATTAATTAGTCTATTACGTCTTAATTTCCAATTCAACTAGTTTCTGAACATTAGATTTGTTTCTTTTTATATTGGGATAATTCAAAATCAAACTGTTTTTGCTAGTATTTCTATTCAAATGCAAGTTTCAGTTAACACTTAGGTATCTTTTTTGCAGCGAATATCATCAATCTTTTTGAGGAATTTTAATTTAGAAAAAACCAAGGACCTGGATTAAAACATTTCGATTCTATCAGTTACAGAAATACCTTTCAGTGATACATTCATCGAATAAAGGTCTGGACGGGCCAGGCTTCAGTTTGAAGATTTATCTGGATTTTAAGGTCGTTTGCTCGGGACGTTCCAAGTTAACGGGTCAATCTGATTTTTCAGGACAATTAGAGTTTGCTGGGTTTTTCGGACCGCGTCAAGTTTATTCCTAGTGCACCCGGGCCGGCCCGGGTTTGAAAATTTTCAGTCTGTACAGGGCTCTAGCTCAAAATCTGAATTATTTCGTTTAATTAGATTTTATGTAAGACTTAGCGTCATGAGTCATTATCATTGTACACAACGCTTATTTTATTAGATTACCAACCATCCACTTAGCTACTAAACAAAATAGTTATTATGCAACAAGGGTGTAGAGCGCATCATTTTGATACTCGTGGAAAAATTTAAAATGCGAGAGACATCGACAGCATAAGTTTTAATAAACTGTTAGACAACGCAAAAAAATGAAAATAACTTTAAAATTAAACAATTATGACTTAAATTTAAATTTATTAATAGTTGACTGTCCAGTCCTCGTTCTTGATAACCGATTCGTATCTTTTCGGTATGGAATTCATCGGTTCTCCTAACTTTTGGAAGTAGTTTCTTCCGTGTCTACACCCTCTTGGTCTACACCAAACTGTCTTCGCCTTATAAGGTATACACAATAACATTGGTAGCTCAGTCATTTAACAAAGATTTTGGCAGTTATAAAAAAGAGTTACATAAAAATAAATAAAAACATAGGGGAAGTTGCGGGCACTATGTTATTTTTTAACAGATTTGGTTGAAATAGTTCAAACAAGCAAAGTGTAAAAATAATAATATAAATCTATTTGTCAAAGTGGTTTTTAAAAACAATACAACACTAAAGGTAATAATTGGCAAACTACTACTAACACCGTTATAATAAACTAATATAAATTTTGACCTCTTGACAGTAGTTACAAATAAAAGCTTTGCTACTATAATTGGCGGCAGACTTACTATGTGCGCAGTTTCTACAAATAATACACCTGAGCCGTATTTCTCTATTTTTGCCAAATTCCCCACAAACCAAAGATAGCTCTATGGAAAAAAAACTTTTATTTTTATCTTCATTGTTTATTCCTTCATCAAAATCATCATATTTGTTTGGGTTTTCCACTTTTTTAAAATTTCATTTCTTTTGTTGCAAGTTATTGTTCTTTTCGTCAAAACGTTGAGTACAAACCTTTCTTTTTACAGAGTCTGTTTTTCTTGTATGGTTTTCTGTTTTCTTATGTCTTTTGCTCGTTTTCTCTTGTAAGAGATTTCCGTTGGACGTTGATATAAAAATTTTAAGTGTTGCTTTTTTAACTCTTCAGCGCGTAAATCTAAAACTCGGTTTAACGATGGCTGATGGTAACAATTCGGCAAATGTAGATTCCTTACTTACAATTAGTTCCGGTTGTGATTCATTTCCAGGATTTTGCTGGGAAAGTTCGCTATCTCTATGCCTTTTTTGATGTATTTCAGCAGCTGGAAAATCTTCTAATGAAAACATATCAGGGCTAAACAGGTTACTTTATGGAGGAGCTTATTTTTCAAAAATTTATTGCATTCTTCATTGTATGCTGATTTTAGAAATGCAAAACATGTGATATTTAGCGGTTGTAACCTATGGAACGTATGCGGAGGAATAGTTAATACGACAATGCCGTTTTGTTTACACATCTCATAATTGGCCCAGTAGAATGATGTTTTTACACCAAAAAGTTGTGTATTAAATAATTCCTTTTGGACCTTAAAGAGCTTGCATTGTAGTATACGATCCTAAAAGTCCGAAAAATACCCACTAGTGTGTGCGCAAAAAATTTTTTTGGTTTTGTTGCAAATCTTATTAGCTTTTACTTTTACTTACAGCATTTTTCTCGATTGTGTTTAGTTTTTTTTTCTATTTTAGTAAATATGGGAACATTATACGCTGGGCCACGCCAAAGGTCGATCAGTATGATATGAAGCAATACTACTTTCTTTACTACATTTCCAGTTATTACTCATCTCCCTTTCATTAAATTTCAGTCTTATTGGTATTATAATAAATCTAATACAACAAGGCACAACTTTTGTTTTGGTGAAATTTCAGTTAATCCATTATTTATTAAAATATGGCCAATTAAAAACCATTTTTTAACGAAAAATGTTGAAAGTTTCCATATTTACTAAAATAAAGAAAAAAGTAAACAAAATCGAGAAAAATGCTAATAAGATTTGTGACAAAACAAAAAACCAACCATTTCTTTTTGATAAACAGTTTAGCTGCTACGAGCGTTCAAAAACATGCCAATTTTTCTCTCTTTTCCCGTTTTTCCAAAAAACGCACCATTAGGATTTTTCCGGACTTTTGGGATCTTATGCTACAATTCAAGCTCTTTAAGGTCCAAAAGGAATTATCTGGTATAAGATTTGTTTGGGGTGAAGCCCCTTTTCAGAGCTAACTTTATTGGGCTAAATGTATTATGCAATCAAAGGTACGAATTAAATCACAAAAAATACCAATAGAATTATTTCTAATAAAATAACAACACTTTCTCTATTCTTAATCTATATGTTGCATACTTTTAGCAAATGTTAACTCTTCTCTCCAGCTTAGCCAAATTCTTTATAAATTATCCATTATTTCTTTTCTTCTATGGTATTTTCTTTGCTAGATTTCAAAACTATCGTTTTGCTATACCATGGTAAAACGTCGTACGTTATTTTTCTGAACATCTGGTCTATAGAAGGGATTTACAATAACAAATTCTTTTGCATTTTAAGGCTTGCTATAAAATCTGCATTCAGTGTTTTTTATTGTACTGAATGTAATAGTTTAAAAACAATGAAAATCATAGTTAAATACACGACAAGTGTAACAAACAATCAAAAATCCATACAATGGGGTCAGATCTGGAGGTCTAGATAGTCATTCTAGGAAACCTATAAGGCTTCCAGTCCTACTTAAATAATCGACAATAGAACGAGTATAATCAGCTGGCGCTCCATCGTGTTGTTATTGTCATTTTAGCAAATATTAAAAATGGGTGTAGATGTGTTCACTCTATTCTTCTCGAGGGGTTAACCGCTGATGAAGCTTGGTGTACACACGTCATGAAGTACGTGAAGTTTAGATGTGAAGTAGATGAATTTTAATGAAATGCATGAATTTCTAATGAAGTTCGTGAAATTCGTGAGTTTTTAAGTGAAGTTTGTGAAATTTTAGTGAAGTTTGTGTAGATTTGATGAAATGTGTAAATTATTGATAAAGTTTACTAAATTTTAATCGAGTAATTATTAGGCTAATAAACCTGCTAATAAAGGGAGAATTTTAATACTTACTAATCGCAAAATGTTTTTGCCTTTTTATAGCTTAATCATGAAAAGTGTACTCCAATTAAATTCATTGCTGCTTAAATTTATATGTTAGTGTTTGTACATTTGTTCAAGTTTTAGAGTTGTTTCTTTGTATACCGTGTTTTTAGGCAATTGAGATTCTCTTGAAAATCTAAATTTTTGACACTTAGAATTAATCGATATTTCTGTATGGTACGGGATGAAATTCACCACCCTGTATAGCTTACTTAAAATACGTAATATAAGTAACTACCTGAAGTTAACTAAGTCTCCACGTGTGAATTAAATTAAAAACTTATTAAAATTCTTTTAACTAAACTTATTTTTTGTAAATAAATAAATAAAGAAATTAGCAAATGTTTTATTATTATTATTATTATTATTATATTACTTTTAAGGTGTGATGGTGTCTGTGGTGAGAATATGTATGTGCTTGCTTATATTGCCATTGTTATAATCATTAAACTTAAATTTATAGTTAATTAGTAAACCATAAAACTCAAATTATTAACATTTGTTTTATAATTAATCGAATTCTTTTACTTAAAGTACTTATTATTTTGAATCAGTTAAAACTATGCATTTAAAATTACTTTGTTATTATTAAAAAAGCTATAACGGCTGTAAATAACAAAAATCACTTCTTTAAAGGAAAATCCTAGACTGCATTTTAACCCATTAACGGCCAATGCATCAAATTTTAGTTTTTGAGAGCCCAACTTTTAAATATAGACCAACTAAAGTCTAAAAAGTACCATACTAAGTAAAAAAAATTTTTCTATACAGGGTGTTCTCAAAAAATAATGTTGCATTTTCGCATCAATGGCGGAATATGGGGTAAATACTATTATCTGACACATAAGCTGAAAAATGCAGTTTTTATTTTATTTCTAAAAGTATAGTTTTGTGACAGGTCACACATGAAAGCCTATTGTCTATGGAAGTCATCAAAACATGCAGGATGAAGATGCACATTACACTTTGTACACATATACCCAGTCTAACTTGTAATTCTACATCT
Source organism: Ignelater luminosus (assembly GCA_011009095.1). Taxonomy (NCBI): domain Eukaryota; kingdom Metazoa; phylum Arthropoda; class Insecta; order Coleoptera; family Elateridae; genus Ignelater; species Ignelater luminosus. The sequence goes on along the minus strand of VTPC01008835.1, from coordinate 5,241 downwards.
TCTTTTCGACTTTTCTGGATAGCGAATAATGCTGTGAGCGACCGTATCCTTTCTAATCTCGTCAAGTAATTCGTTTTTGGTTGGTCTATCTCTTCCTTGGTATGCCCTTTTAGTTTCATCTTGATTTTCCTCTACAATTTTACCTTCTGATTTGATTAGCGCCATAACTATAGAAGAACGAAATTAGAGTTGAGGTATCTTTTTATTGTTAGCAGTTTTATACAGATTCCAACAGTTGACTAAACACTACCAGTGCAATTTATAAAAAGAGGTCACCACCACTTTTCACCTCTAACCTTTATTCGGTAGTTAGCTATACCATATGGTGCAAGTTCACACCATCCATATTTTTATTATATGTATTCTCTTACCACTAAAAGCTGTGGAACACTAATTTCTTTCTTCTGTTTCTAATCATACCGTTTTGTATCCTGCACGGGATTTATTGATATATTCTTTGTTATTATTGTTACGATGGAATTGTGGTTCAGTCGAATAACACAAATATTTGATCCACTGTCAAGCCTATAATCAAATGCTTCTCTATTTGAGTTTCTATTATTTCTTTAGATTGCAGACTACAAATTTGAATGCGGTTGTCTCGTATAGTTCCTGTTGCAAATATGTGATTTTGGAAGAGATAATGCAACAGTTATGCAATATCAATCAGACAATAATTTGAATAAGCAAAATTTTTACTGCCGGTTCCGGATTCACTTTTAACGTTTATCAACATCCTTATTATGTGTAGACACGTATATTTATTAGAATTTGTATGTTGAATGTATAATTTGCCAGCATTCTCGTTTTTATTGCATTTTGTCGGTAACTCAGAAATTGCATTCTCGAAGTCAAAACGTTGCATCCGTTCCACATCTGTGGAATTTTCACTACATCCAATTCAAGCCTTTAAAATTTAAATTACTTTATGGTGTTATTTGTAGTAGGTACATTTTAAAATATTTCTTGCTTCCTATTATGTCATTTAAAAGTCTGTTATTTACAACCAAACCAAACAAATCTACAGAACTTGCAGCCCCTTTGTCGTTCTAACAGTATGGGCTAGCTATATTATACGCTAGCGGAGTGGACAATGAATCATGCCGTTGATGCGATAACGCAACATTATTTTCTGAACACTAAAATTGCAGGAAAAAATTCTTTTTTAAATTCTTTTCTGTTAGAACATGTGTATTTGTATCTCGTCAATGTAACATTACAAAATATTTAGATTTTTCAATATAATAATGTAGTTATGAGAAATTGTAGGAAGAGATCTCTTAACTAGCGAAGTTGGTCAGATTCATATGCAAATTTTAACAAAAGATTAATAATTTTTTGCAATGAGAAAAACATATTTACATACACAAAACATCACCTTATAGCAGATACTTTAATATATCTGATATCGTTTTATTGTACTTGATAAAAAACTTATTACTTTAATGTTGCGTTTTCGTATCAACGGCCGTCAATGGGTTAATAACGTCTTTAAAGGTTTTTTGACAAATGTATAATTGATGCCAATTCTGACACAGGCCCGTAGCCAGAGCCGTATATCAGGGGGGGAAATAATAATTTAGAGGGGACACGATCAAATTACATTTTCTTGGGTATTTTCTTTCTTAATAAAAACAGTGAACTACAAGTCGATTATTATAATAATATTTAAAAAAAAAACTCATTTCAAAATATAAAACATAATTTTAATATTTGAATTTTTTAACAAAAAACAAAAATAATAACAATAATAATTAATAAAGAGTAAGTTTAAAAGATTATTCATTAAATTCTCTTAAAATGACAATGACATAATGATTTCTTCTTCTTCTTCTTCTAGCAAACTAGAAAAATCACTTTTATGACTCGTACAAAAATTTATTTTAGAAATTCTTTACATCGTTAAAGCAGAGGCTCTGTTCCTAATCCCTTAAAAAATCGTAAAATTTACTGACCGTACTACAAATTGCCAGAAGCGGTAAAAGAAGTGTGAAGCTTCTTTCACTATATAATTAAACGAAACCTTCGAGAACCTTGATAAGAACATTATATGTATTATAAGGGAAAGCGATAAAGCAATAAAAATTTAAAAATGTTAGTACAGCTTTTGCCAAATTAAATAAGAATTTGAAAGATCTAAATCGCTTAATAACTTTTGCGCATTGTATGTATCTATTACAATAAATAAAAAGATAAACTGTTTAGATACTTGTATTCTTAAATTTACAATACATAATTACAATAAAAACCTGTAGAGTACAGTAACTTCCATTCAATAAAACATTTTATTGTTCGGCAAGGAAGAGGGTTGTAAATCTTGAGATTAAGGAAATATCAATACAAAAGAAATTTCCAGAAATTTCTAGTCTATGTAAACAGGTATTTAAACCTTAAAATCCTATAATAAACTTGTACCCGAACTGTCCTTGGAAATCTATAAATTGGAAATGATCACGTTTTTAAAAAAAATAGAAACGTTCTTACGAGGCCTTATGTGAAACAATGAATAAGGTATATGATATAGAAAATGATTACTGATAAACAATTTTTACGCGAACAACGCTTGCAGTCAAATATAACAGACTTTTTTAAATAAGTGAGTTGTATGTGTATATTTGTTAATGTAAGTACATAATATACGGTATTATAATTATTATTTTAAATTTTTAATTGCGTATATGTTAAATTTATAGGGAGATAAACACTAGGTTCCTTACCTTTTTACTCACGATGTATAAGTTGTTAGAAAATACATAATTAGATCATTTTATCAGTTTATGTAAAAGTCTTTTAATTCTTTATAATTGAACAGAAAGTACTATTCGGTAATATTAATGTATGAAGTCTTGGTGAAGCGCAAACTTATCGATACATACGGTGAAATGAATGAAATATAGTAATGATGAAATAGATGAAATTCGGTGAATTAATGGTGAAATGGGTGAATTTCTATGAATTACTGACAAAGTAGATAAAGTTCGGCAGATTACTGATAAAGCAGATGAATCTTGTGAATTACTGATGAAATATGCGAAGTATGAAGTTTGGTGTACACAATTTTTTCCAGCGGTTAATCCCTCGATTTTTCTAGTTCGAGGCAAAAATAGCTCAACTTAGGGAAGGGTTTCAGCAATTTCTACTGATCAAGAAAAACGGTTGGCAGAAGCGTTCAAGATAATAAAGCAAAAGATTAGATGTTCTGAACATTGTAGCTGGGTTTGTGAAAATGAACAATATTAAAACTCCGTTCAAAGTGGTTCGCAAATTTTAAAAAATGAAACAACCTCAGCATTAAAAAACCTCCAGCTGTAGAATATTCTCGCAAGAAAATGATCGACCGATTTGTGTTTAGTGAGTATTTAGATATACTTAAGACAACACTTAACGATTTAGACCTTAGTGACAAACCTGAACTAATTTAGAACTTAGACGAGACGTCTCTTTTGCATGACCCCAGTAAGACAAAGATTGTTGGAGCTAAAGGCAAACCGAGTTCTTGTACCACTAGTAGCTCTGGTATTGAGAATACAACTGTTCTTTCTACGGTATTAGCATCTGGTGGTGAGGCAACACCCCTAATTGTCTTCAAGGGGAGAAACATTTGGGACTCGTGGTTAGCAAACGAAGAACATGTTTTCGAGCTTACGCTGCTAAGCTAAGGGTTGGATAAGACGGGCGATTTTTTATTCCCGCATTTGGAGCTTCTAAACTAGTCTTGCTTATATCCGGCGGCCATAGTACCCACATTTATGCTAAATTAATTAAACTTGCACCCAAACTCCCACCACATACCAGCCACATTTTACAGTCGCTAGATTTAGCAGTTTCTAAATTTTTAAAAGATGAATGGGATAGACAGTTGATCGCCTAGCAACAAAAGAACGTTGGTAAAAAGATTTCAAAAGAGAAGTTTTCAGAATTGATTGGAACGATTTGAAAACACTTTAATATACGGGTAATTCAAAATGGTTTTCGCAAAGGCAACATTTTTCTTATTAATGCCAGTGTTGTACCAGAAAGTACATAAGTACCATCCTGAAAGCTTTAAAAGATTTTAAGAAAACCCAAAAAAAGATTCAAAAAAAGCAACAAGAACTAGAAGAAGAGAAGAAGGGTTGTAGCAGGTGCTGAGGTAATAACGAAAGCTGATGTTTTAAAAAGGCTTACTAAAGACATTGAGAAATGTGCGAGCGGAAGGCGAAAAAAGGAAAATGTCTAAAACAGTAAATACAAATAAAAAGCTCTAGCACACCCTCTAATGATGACTTGATATGTATTGATTCAGATGAAGACTTCAATGTAGAGATGTATGAGGAAGATTTTGGAAATCAGCAACAAGAAGTAGCATCAAGCAAATAGATTTTGATGAGGTATTGCACAAAAAAGAGAGTAAAACATTTTGTTGGCCAAGAAAGCAAGCTGATGAAGGGTTGGAGGTAAAGTTTATGAAATATACAAAAAACATATTTTTGGGGTCTAAAAAGGAATCCATACCATACATGAGCAAGTCCAGTAGTTGAGATCTTACCGAAACTCATTGCAGGAAGACCAGGAAACCATTTTGTATTTCTTGTAGATTTTGCAGGCTACAACTTGTAATCTTGTTTTTAGGTTATTGTTTGATGTATATTAAAAAGTTTGTATCTTTGGAATCAGCAAACATATTCCAAAGATCAAAAAATAAACTACTCGTCTTTTCTTACATTGTCATACTTGCCCCGAGCTTAATCTAATAGAAACTGATAAACTACATTTGCAGCTACTGCCACATTTCCTCCTTACAGCGAGGCAAGTGTTAACTAAATAAGGACATCGTTTTAAAAAAAAGAGCTGCAAAGATTGTTTTACCCATCTAGAATAAAAGCTTAAACTTAACTAGTGAAAAACGCGATTACACTTTATCGGGTTTACCTTACTATCCATAAATAAAATAAGAAATATACCATTTGATTTAGAAAAGGTACATATGACGTCATAAGTCATAACTTATTAGCTGATGACCTCACGGACGTGCAAGATAAATCAGAATTAGCAAAATTAAAAATATTAGTTTACCTGTTTTAGCATTTTTGCGAAATATTATAGTTATTGAAATTATTTCATAAGTAGTTTTCACATTGTATAACAGATCACTACAATTTATTTAGAGATTATTAGCCCTTGTCTTAAACAAAAAAAGATTTGCTCTGTACAAATTTCTCTCAGTTGTTTACAATAACGAGTTGTATAATTTGTTACTAT
>VTPC01008834.1:28682-49309 GCA_011009095.1 Ignelater luminosus | reverse complement strand
AACTTTGATAACTCTTTTTTTAGAAACAAAACAATATCTAGTAAACATAATTAGTTTTTTCGAGATTTTGTGACAGAATTAATGTTTTAAAATGGTTCCAGTAAGACAACCTAGAAATTCTAATCATATTTCCGATTTTGATAGAGGTCGAATTATCGGCATGAAAGAACCTGGACTTTTTTCCGTGAAATTGGTAGAAAGGTAGATCAAAACCACACTACAGTTGCAGGAATATGGTCTGCTTGGTCATAAAAAGGCATTCAGAAACATCGTTTTTGAAGAGCTACAAGAGACCGCTTTTAGACAACAAGGTCTGTTGCTGTAGACTGGATGCGAGCTTTTCACTGTCGTGTTTCAATGGCAACAGTCTACAAAAGAACCTCTTCTTTTGGAACTTTAACGGCTCCCTTTTACTGCACATCAAAAAGCTGTTAGGCTTGCTTGGTGTCAATAGTATTGAATCAGCAATGGAACGACATTGTCTTCAGTGACGAATCAAGATTTTGTTTGTGGGTAAATGACGGTCGATATCAAGAAGAAAGATAAAATTTAGAGTTTGCTGAAAGACGTCATACACCTTTAACACCTGGAGTTATGGTTTAGGGATGCGATTTGTTTCGGTAGAAGATCGTTTCTTGTATTCGTCTCAGGCACTATAAATGCTCATCGCTGTATTCATAATGTCCTAAAACCGTGTTAATACCATTCATGCAGGCGTTGCCAAACGATATTTTCCAACAAGACGACGCATGTCCACACACTGTAAACATTACCAAAAAGTATCTCCAGCAAGCACAATTGCAAATGTTGTTCTGGCCTGCACGATCATCATACTTATCGCCGATCTTTAGGACATGATAGGTCTGCGGCTAATGTAATTGTCAAAAGCTCCTAACAACTTAATTAGACGAACTTGAACGTAAACCTTGCGTTACTGTTTATATATTTTTTTCTGTACAATAAAAAAATTCTACGAACTCTTGGTCCTAGGCCAGCTGAGCTCATGTGGGTAGACTTGAGAGCGGAACGGCAAAGATTTTACTCACAATAAAACAACAGGTTGTAATTAACCCTCAACGTATATTGAGATTTAATAAAAATTAACTTTTATTAACAAAAGAATTCTGTGTATCCACAAGTGAAATGTTTCATACAAAAATGATATTTAGAATTTGACAATTCTACTAAAATCAAAAGTTAAAAGATTCTATTATTTAAAACATTACTTTTAAATCTAAACCAATTAGCAATAGAAAATGATTATTTTAATAACTCTTTAATAACAGATTATAACCCAAAAAGTTAAGCATAAGGATCACCAGTTTCAGAAATTAAATGCATTTTGGATATTAGGTAATAAAGACAAAATTCTTTAAGTGAATAAACAAAGTATAAAGCATTTAGATTAAGAAAAGAATTGTAAATGGACAAAAATAAATCCAAGGTAACAAGATAAAAATTTACACAAAAGTTATCGTAAAGTACACCCGGCAGATAATCTCAACCTGTTCGAGCGCTGTGAAAAATCAAATCACAGGATGAATGCCAATAAAAATTTCTTATTTAACAAAAAAATAATTTATACTAATCGGAAATTACAAGCACTAATTTATAAAAGAACAGAATTAAAATTATCCCGGAGTACAATGAAATTCAAGTCAAATGTAAAACAATAATAGCAAGATTCGGATAATCATTGAAGTTTATCAATTCTAACCACTGTATTGAAGGAAGCAGCTTTCGATCGAAATTGCTTACTGAAAGAAAATAAACCTAGGAAACAACGTTTATTAAAACCTTCAATTTAAATCCGAATAGTTCACAATTCTTGAAAATTAGATTGTTTAAAAAAATTTAAGTTACAGGCAAAACAAAAAATCAGAATGAAATTGGTTTTAATAAAGTGTCATAATCCTTATTAACGTGAAGTGGCCACTCTAAATTTTAAATTAAATGAACAAAAAAATTTTAATTAATTAAACTGAATTAATATAAGCAAATTTACAAAAACAAAAGGTACATGATGGAACCTATGGCTAGTCCACACTCTCCAGAATCAGATGCTTGCATCCCTCGTGGCAGTAATCCGAGGTCGACGATCAGACTGTCTTTGTAATTACCTCTATTATTGATGAACTCACGGAATTATTAGAGCTTCCATGGATTTCAACGAAGAAATCTTTCTGAGATTTGTTCACCACCAGATTAATACGTTGTGGGGGGTCTAATAAAAAAAACCGGAGACAAGGAACAACTATTGGTTATGAAAACGCAAGGGATGCGAGAAAAGAAGTTAACTTATCCCTTTTTAAAAGGGTTTTTCTGATTTCTCCAACGTGGAAATCGCCTCAGCGAGAGAAAAAAGTGCGAAGAGAACTTGCACTGCTCACGACTCTAGTCTTTCTGTCCGGCGGCTTGCCCCGGTCCCCCCAGAAATCGAAAAGAGTTTACCGGTCCGTAATTTATCCCACTACCCATAGAAGAAATGAACCAATTGTATCGCAAAATAATGCAAGAATGGGGTTTAGATAAACCACCTTAATAATTGGAATAAAGTTACAAAACAGGAAAAAATAAGTTGTAAAAGAAACTTTTATTTATACGCAGTGTCTCACAAGGAATGTTGCTGATATACCACGAGGTTTACCATGTGACGGGATGATAACGACAAAAGACCGTTACAAACTGATGCACCAACTTGAGCTTATATGGAACGAGATACCCCAGGAGAACATAGACCACTTGATAGAAAGCATGCCATTACGAGTAAATGCTTGCATTGCTGTTCATGGTGATGTGACACATCATTAATTTTGTATTCGTTGTTGTTATTGTTTTCTTGTAATTGTTCATCTTGTTTTATGAAAACCTGATCATTTCTTAGGCAATAATAAAACATTATTTTAGCAAAGTTTCTAAATCGTAGCCTTATTTTTACTGGGTAGCGCATTTCATATGAAACTGAGTGTTATTTGCACATGCGCACTCGCTGCACAACAATTATTGGATTTCAAAGTTAATCAAGATGAAATTTAAAGAAACGTAACGACTTAGCGTAAAGTTTTAATTTTAACAGCGCCCTCTAGAAAACTGCGCTATAGGCATACAGTGCATGTTAACGGAGGTGTATTTTCTAATATTTATATTTCTGAATGTATTAAAGAAAAAATTTATGTAGAACTATTGTAAAATCTTAAAATATCATTACAAAGTTATATATGTTTGTCTCTTTGTCAATCAATAGGTAAAGAATACAACACCTCCAATATTTTGCATGGTAACTATTAAGTACCATTGGGAATTAAAACGGAACTGACATGACAGTTAAACATAAATATTTTTATATCAATTTGACCGAAAGACGTGTAGTTTACGTCTCGGTATTTCTGAGTATTACTTCTCCAAAAATAATTCGAGAAGCGAATACTACAAAATATTCCTTTTGTTAAAAAAAATTAAAGACAAACATTTTTTTTACGTTTTCCCATATCGCTAGTAAAGGTTTGTTTTGAACATTTGTAAAATAAACTTACTGTATGAATGAAAACAGTGAGATAGAAAAGCTTGCGAATTAATGCTATTAAATTAAAACAGCTTTTTGTCCTCATTGCTTTTAAATAATTCGTTTTCTACAGGAAATTTCCATTTCATACATATCCGTATTTTACAGGAAAGGGAACTTTTTGAAATCCGCCTACACTACATCCACTAAATTTCCGTAAAGAATATTACATTAGAATGTTTTAAACAAACACGCTGTTGCTAATTCTTCCCATTGCTGTAAATGTAATTTTATATCATTTTATCATTGCCGCCGAAAGCTTACATAATGCTTCCCTCGAGTCTATTCTGGGTTTATTTTATGAGCAGTGAGAGTTTAGTTGAAGTGTAAAGCAAACGAGCTAGTTCTGGATAAAAAGGGCTGGTATAGAAAAAATTCCAACCAAGACGCGAAACTCAAAAAGGCTTTAAAGTTAAGAGATCTATTGATAAAACTAATTTGGCGGATCTCTGCTGCTTTTAGTGAACGTAAGACTGTGCTTCTGAGTCACTTGGCTGGAAGCTAAATTATGCTTATTTCAAGAACTGAAAAAAACCTATTGGCTTTTTAAATTTTTTTCTGTACATGCAAACAGACCGATCTTTTTTTAAATAAAAGCGAAGCATAAATTTAAAAATGTCGCGTCTTCCGCATAACACGTTAAATAAAGTCGGCGAAAAATGCGATTTAAGGAAAATGCGGAATTGAGTTTACTGTATAATAAAAAATATGAGATCTCATTTTTCGCAAGTAAACTGAGTGTAGGAAGAGTTTTTAACAATTTAGATGTTTTTCTCTAAAAGGTAATATTAATTATTGATACTGGTAGAGTCAAAAGAAGAACTAACTAAGGTAAAATAATAACTGTAGACCAATTACATGAGTTTAGGACAACTAAAATAACATTTCTTGTTAAACTCGAAAATGTTTCCTACAATAATTTTTAAACCAAATAAATTATCTAAGAGTTATAATATTATAAAATTACATGGTTTATGAATTGCTCAGTTAGATTACATTTCGAAACTATTTCCCGATTGTTTAAAGTTATGTTATGAATTTGAAATAAAACTTTATTAGAATTATGTTAAATGTAATAAGGAAGTTCTATAAGAAATTTAAAAATCTTACTTTACATAAAATAAACTAAACAATAAAAAAATATCAAAAGTTATAGCTTCTAAAAACTGAAGAGATTTGATTGGCAAAATAAATTAATGTTATCAAGTATGCATTTGCGTAGTCTTGGAAATAGTGTCGTAAATTAGATGTGTTGTTAACTATCGTCATCGAAGTTCAGTCTTTTCATTGAAGTAGATGATTCTAGTTGACATAACTTGTTGCGTTAGGCACAGAGAACGTACCGACCAGAGATCTTTATTTTGTTCACACGTTTGATATTCATTATAAATATCTTTTTTTCCACATCAGTGTTCTATTTGCAATTAAAAATATAAAGTTGACATAAAGTAGGTAAGTAAATCTACCACTTAGGATTCCGAAAAGGGGATAATTATGAAACTGGAGCTCGATTATAAATCAAAGCAGGGCCATTTTAAACTTTCTGGCTGCCCGTGTACAACAATATACAGTGCGATTGTAAAGTTATTTGAAGTGTGCAATGCCATAACGTTGTAAACGCTATTTTTGGGTAAATACGTTTTACAGCAAAAGTGGGTTGTAAATGCCATGTTTTTTGTTGCATAGATATATTAGAGATATATTAGAAAGACAGTGTCAAGCCTAGCGGAGTTTTTCTAAACTACAACATTTTGCAAGTCATAACGTTCTAAGCGTCAGGATGCAAGGCACGTTGTTTACTTCTCCAGTAGTGGTTCATGAGTACATATATATAGATATCAAAGAGGTGACCAGTGGAAATCTCTTGATAAAGAAAAGCGGACTAGTAATGTAATTGAGCACATTAAGAGTTTTCCTACAAAAGTCAGTCATTTTCCTCGGGCAAAAATTCAAAGAATATGTTCTCTTGGCCTTAATGTCAGCCGCATGTATCAAGCTTTTCTTGAAAAATATTGCCAAAAATATGGTAAAGACCAAGCTCCTGTAACTCGTCAGTGAGATATTTCTTACCAAGTTTAACTTAAGTCTTCAAAGACCTAGAGTTGAGACTGCTCTACTTGTGATAGTTTTGACATAAGATTAAAGGCTGAAGATACCTCCGTTAAAGTTGAGCAAAAATTGCATCATCGGCGAACTGAAGCAGTCACCAAAGGTATGTCCAGTGACACTCAATCTGCTAAAGCCTCAGATACCTATGTTATATATGTATCTACCTCAGTTAACACATACTAAAACGTATTACGCACAACAGTTAGCGTAACCTAGGAATTCACGATTCCAACTAAGAACGAAGATTCTGGTGTTTATGGAGTAAACATTTTGGACAATGACACTTAATCTGCTAAAGCCTCAGATAGATATGTTATATCTTTGGATCTGTAGCAGCAGATGTATCTGCCTCAATTAACACATACTGACATGTATTACGCACAACAGTTAGCGCAACCTAGGAATTCACGATTCTAACAAAGAACGAGGATTGATATGTTTATGAAGTCAGCATTTTGGAAAAAAAGAGTTCTTTGGAGATAACATCCTGTACGTACCATTACCTTACAACTGAGACTGATATTGGTAACAAAAGAAAGTTAATTTTGTGGTCAGATAATTGCGCTGGCCAACATAAAAATTAATACATGCTAGCAATGTATCTTGTACTGTTGGCCAACGGTACACTTTCAGAGATTATTCACAAGTGCCCCGTAAATGGAACACACTTTTTTAAGTTGTGACAGAGATTCTGCTATAATAGAGAAGTAAAAGAAAAAATGCAAAGCTTACACCATTATAGACTTAGTTAATGCCACCGTGACTGCAGGAAATAAGAATCTTTATACCTGTAGGATCTTTCAGAATTTTTATGACTTCAAATCTATTGCTCATGCTTTGTTAAATACCAAAAAACACTGGGAATCTCAACAGCAAAGAAGGTACGACTAATTGCTGATAAGTTTGGTGAAGTATTGATAGCAAAAGTCTGTGGTGAAGCAGCTGGATAGCGTAAGAGAGTTAAGGTATTAAAAGATGGAGTTAGTATAGATGATTTCAAAAATTTGCACCTTTCTTGTTTTTTGTCCCACTTTGCAATACCACAGAAAAAGCAAACCCACATCAAAAAGTTACTGCGTTTTCTAAATCCAGCAGCACGCCGATATTTTGAGATTTTAGAAGAAAAGGAAGCACCTCATAATGAAACTACGAACGCACTCTTAGATGAGCGAGGGACCAGCAGCAAATAAATTTTTGACTAGTTTGAATTCATGCTTAGGTTGCTCCAATCGTAAGATAAAATTACTAAAATAGTGTTGTTATAGCTTACAAAACAGTTATTTTTCAAGTCCAACTTTAATTCCTGTTACAACTTTTTGCACTTGCACAATTTTTGCATTAATGTTTTTTGGTACTAACTAATTTTTTAATGTTTTTAGTAACTTGTCTATTCAATCAGAGTGTTGCAAATTTTGTTTCTCCTGAAAAATCTGAAGTTTGGCATTTGTAATGTCATTTTGAAATTAATGCGTAATCATTCGACTTCTATCTTAATTTAGTTTGGAAGTAGATATTTATTCCATTCCTTTTTTTAAATTTTACATTGGTTTATTTTATTGTATAAGAATTCATTTATTGTGACGTTTATTTTACTTTATAAAATTATATTTCTGCGTCTAGGCTCGATAAGTTCCGAATTACTCTTCAATACGTGCTTTCGACAAAATTTTTCTTGTCCCCGGAACAGATAGACTTCTGAGAAATCCTTGCTTCTTTGAAGTGTTGCAAACATTCAAGTGCCGTTTACAACGCCGAATCGGCTTGTAAAATCTCCCATTTTTAATGGCAGGTCCCATGTGCATTACTCTTCGTTAGTGTAAAAGGCGTTTGTGTTAATTCAACTCGTCACGTTGAGGGTGACCGATCGCAAGGCGCAAGTCTCCCCAGACGGCACTTTATCTCAAGGCTTCGTTCCATGAACTATGGCAGCAAGCGCGCTAATTTGTTTCTTTTTGCGAGCCCTTTGTGCAGTTTAATATTGGTGTTGAGAATTTTGTTATGCGAAAGAGGTCTTGTAAAAATTCCAGAAAAATGTCGCCTTGATGGATAAAAATATTGAGTGGTCTCGTAAATAAATTCGGTAAATCAGCCGTGATAATTTTCTTGGTGTGTGGGCAATTTGTTTGCTAATTTGCGACAGAAAGAAAGAACAATTCGGGATTGTGTTTAGCGACGCTTTGCTTGTACAAAAAAATATACGTTGTTTTTCTTTTCTAACAACTTTGGACGTATCATAGCTATCGTAAACCTAATAAATCTTAAAGACCTTTGTTTGTGCATCACCTGCTAAATGGTTGTAAGTGGAGAATTAAAATAAAGACAATCTACGCTTTGCCGTGGTGCGAAATCTGGTTAACGATTCGAGAAATCTACCTGTTTGCTGAAGCTCTCCCGATGCAGCAAACAGAGCTCCCCCCTTTTCCAGCTCTGGACATCGCTAGATGAGATATAATTAACTTTATTAACTTTTTATGTTAATTTGTTTATATCAAATTATTATTTATGTGACATCTCGCCCTAAAAACCACTGGGGACGAATTTGCATTAAATTCAGTTACCTATTAATAAACGCTATAACATTGTTGAATTACACTCTGCAGAGTCCTTCTGAAATAATCTCACAATAAATAATTTAGAGAATTTTAATCAGAGTCATTTTGAAACAAGTTCATGATAAAGAATTTGGACAATTCTAGTTCGAGTCAGTTAGTATTTAAGGCACGTCTATACAGGGTGATATTCTTAAAAGTGCCTATATACAGGGTGTTGGTCTGCGAAGAGTTGCGTGGGCCGGCATAGTGTTTTAGTTCTCCAGCTTCTGGCGCCTTTAGGTTTTACCATCTTCAAGATATCTTGAAAGTTTTAGTGAGTGTGTAAGCTTTTCCTGTTCCTTTAAAGGTAAGTTTGGTTTGAACCCCCCGTCTTTGACTTTGAACTACGGGATTGAACATCTTCCGATATCCGTAACGGGCATTAGGCCTCTTTTTCAGCTTTTTCCCGTTACACATTCACAACCTTATGGCAATGCACGGTTTATTTATTTTTCTTTATTATTTATGTATATATAAAAAAAGGGTTCGTTATATTCTTCTGAGTTCTTAAGACAAAATTATGGCAACATCGAACTTTCCTGCCACTTTCTAGAACTTTCAGTGTGTTTTACGGTTATATGAGTTTGGATCAAATTAGACCTACAGTAAGTACTCCTGGAAAGTATAAAGAGACATACAGGAATAGTTTTCTTTATCGCTCTAGTGTTTTATGGCCCTGCAGCTCAATCATCGAAATTAACATGTACTGTTAAAATGTCTGTGTCAAGTGTCCAATAAATTTACTATAAATACAGACCTGTAGATGTAATCTGTTCATCCAAGTTAAATATTTATTTATTTTTTAATCTGAAAGAATTGCTTTTGTTAAGTCAGATAGTGCCATAAAATTCGAGTCTTATGAAAAGAACTATATACTACATAATGATCTGCAATGGCTGCTTTGATGCACAAGATTGTGGGGTTTGGTCTTTGGACTTTGAAAGTATAAATTAATACAAATTATTTTAGCCATAAACGTCCTAAAGTTTGCTTTAGATTATCCGGGAAAACTGTGCTCTGCCTTCTTACAATATTCAAAAATGCCAAGATCTTTTAATAAATTACTTGGTAACATTATAAAATCCAAACAGTCTAATCAGTCACAGATACTTAGGAGATTTCTTAAGAAGCTTAGAAAAGCTTGTTACTACATTAAAACACCACACTTGTAAACATTTAAATAAGTATTAAGATTCCATAGAATAATAGCAACTCAAATGATTATGTTTCATAAATAATATCACTTTATTACTATGCTTCTTATTAACTAAATATTAGACTATTAGCAAATTCTTCTATATTTTCGAAGCTGGCCATCTTATGGAACCATGAGTACCTATCCATCGTTTAGAAAATACTCTAATACATCAACTACCTCTTTTGCTTGAGAATGTTAATTTAAATTTGAGACAGGTGATGTATTTTGAACAAGACGGCACCCCTGGTCATAACAGTAACATACCAAGAGACCATCTGAACAAGGTATTTCCGAGACGATGGATAGGTGCTTATGGTTCTATAAGACGGCCAGCTCGTTTTCCGGATTAAACTTCTTCAGACTACTTTCTTTGGGCACATTTAAAAAGTGTAGTTTACGATACACCTTCCAGAAATGTAGAAGAATTTGCTTAATATCTGGCGGTGACGCATTTAATTTAAAAACTTTTTATCACAAAATATGTGCCCCCACCTTACATTTATAACAAAGTTTTCAAAATTTTAAAATCTGCATTCGTTTCCGAGATGTCGTGCTATTTCATTCCTCGCTGAACACACGGTATAGGGAATTCGATGCTAGTTGATTTTACAGTAATTATGTAAATACAAAAAATGTTCATATCTGAGAGCTGCTCAGGATAGAACTAACTTTATTTACTTATTATTAACGAATCAGTTTTATTATTAATGTTTAGTAAAACGTAGGGTGCTGTAATGTAAATGGTGCAGTTCCTCAGCTTTAATGAACCAGTGCGTTGGTAGAGCGGTCGAGTAGGCCGCTTGACATTCGAGAGAACGAGAGTTCAAATCCCGCCACTTTTATTTTTTTTAATTTTTATTTCATTCCTCCTTTTTGTAATAATTAACTAAAATAACAATAGTAATAGTAATTTAAAAGAAGTTGAATAATTTTACTTATAAAAACAAACTTAAACGTAGTTTTAAAATAATCGTTATGGTTGCAATCAAATCAATATACGTACCATTGAAAACTAAAATTATCAGTAATAAAAGTATTAAAGTTCTGTAACAGTGTACTTTGAAATGCAATTAACTGAATTTACTGCATAGTTGTTGTACATTGAAAGAAAAAAGGTAAAGTTCAAACCTACTCTAAATTCTATAATAGCTACAGCAAAATTTCCAAAGTAAAAAATTTTCGATAAAACTAAGGAGGTACATGACCTTAGTGAAAATGATGAAAACATCATGAAATTTTGAGGATCAATAAAAATATTTATAATATTTGTTGTCTGAAAATTTTAGCGACCTAGGGTTATAAAAAAAAATATTAGAAATAGTCAATTTAACAATATAACAGCAGATCAGACCCCACGCGTACCTATATATCAATACTGTAAGCTATGAAAAAAAACTGCATGTGCATAAAATAAAATTTTTTTCAAAATTATTAAAAAAACAATTATATCAAGGATTCTTATTTATAAAATAATTAACTTTAAAAAACACTAATTTTTGAATAGCAGTTAGCTACTGTGGGTTATGTTGACGGCAACAGCGGATTGAGAGGAAAATTCAAAATTCAAGGAAATCGTATTTCAAAAAATAAATGTTAAAGTTTTTAAAAAACTTGAATTATATATTATAAGACATAACAAAATTAAATAATAATTTGTAATATCACAAGTTGAAATATTAATTTTTAAAAGCACAATCCCGAAAAAAGTTTATCCTTTCCATAGTGCATACTAATTACAGATACCTACCGCGGAGTAAACTTTTTAAATTGACTGTACGTCCTATACCTCCTTAAGTAGGGGCAAAATCGCTTTCTGGTTAGTCTTAGAATGTTGAGATCCATTAACCATACTCATGCAGGGAAGAACAATCATCTACAAATGATTCAGTCGACAGAATAATTTCTAAATCAAACGAAATGTTTATCTAAGGAAACAATTGTCAATCAATGAGGCAATGGCTTTATGACGCGAGCGTTTTTTTTGCGAGTGCATTTCAACTGACACGTCCTATGATGTTCTTGTATTAAAAATTCTGATGGTAAAATAGGGAGAAATAGATCAGTATACATAATCACAGTTACCTATAATCAAAAAAAAATATTGCTTAGATAAAAAAACGTGTTGTTCTTGTAACAAAATGAAAAAAGAATAGGGATGTCCGAATGATATCCGCTAAGCATAAGCATAAAATGGTTGTAGTACAAACAAAAAGCCAAAGTGCGTGTATGAATACAACAAAAACATGTCTGGCGTTGATGGGCTTGATCAAATGGTCTCTTACTGTTCATCGTCAAGAAAAGTCATAAAATGATACAATTTCCTCTTAAATGGTGAACATTTGTGTTTGGAATGCCTGCAACTATACCTACAATAACGAGACCACAAAAAAACGTAATTCTCAACTTTAGAGAGATTGTAACAAATTTCTATTTGTTATATAAATGATTTTTTTCTTGTAATTCGCTAGGTGCTCGTCATTTATATTTCCTCCGGAATATTGTATTCGTTTTGTTTCCTTTACCTATTCATATATTTTCGGTTTTCTTAGCTTTCTGTAAATTACCGAATCAAGATATTTATTTAAATTTACTCGACTATTTCTATACCTCGCATCCGCCACCCATCGAGTGGGTAATTGTAATTGTAATTTTTTTAAAACCTTATGTGTCTAATTGTGTTTATTCCGACCTTTAGCAAGTTCCGGGGAGTCAGCGTGGTACGGGTCTCTGACATGTAGAACTTACCAACTATAATTCACGAATCGGTTTGTTAGAATTATAAAATAAAGGGATAAAAGGGACAAGATTTCGTTGCTTTGAAGTCTACTGTATTTTCTGAATGACATTTGTGTAGACTAATTTTGATAACGGGAGAACAACACATCACCTTTTCAATCAATTGTTGTTATGTTCATCATTACTACGTCTATAACTATCCTAATCAGTCTAATTAATTAAGTAAAATTCTTACGTGTTTTAGCAAAATTAAAGTATTATCACTTAAAATCGTAGTTTTAATACCAGTTGCAGTAGGCATAATGGTAAGATCTTCGTATCTTTATCGGCCTCTTTTGTTAAGGCCACTTCAAAATTTAAAATTTTGATACATAAAATTTGTCTGTGAATTTTTGCAGACATAGGTTTGTTATTTACGATTAAGAATAAAATAAAGTTTATTTTTGGTTGTTGAAGCAACTTAAAATGCCTTGTAGCGTACGATACCTCTACCTACATCCCTTATTCTACCCCCAGAAGCTTCTGATTAAATAAATGAGCCAAGATTTAACCAATCATTTTTCGCTATTTCAGACACAGTTTTGGTTACCAAATGATCATAAAAAGACTCATTTTAGCTCAAAAAGGTGTAGTGTTGGTTCCAGAATAATAAGAGACTGATCAATTTCCTCTAAATAAACCTAGAAAGTCAAACAGAAAAAGACACTGTAAATATTCAAAATCATAAAAAAGTGGTGGCACCTGAACTATTAATTCAAATAAATTTGCCATAAAGATACAAAAATTATTAAAGACGGATGGCCACTATAGCTGCCGTTGGTTCATTCGAGAAGGGGATACTTGTAAAACATTTTTCCGTGACAGCTATTCCGATACATTATGTTTTCTTTGAAACTTAAATCGATTGCTTGTAAAAGTTTAAGGTGTTAAGTCACTACTACGAAGTTTTTTAAATTGACAAAGTTTAGAAAATAGGTCTCTAAACTAAAATTTGGAATATTTTAAATGTCATAAACTTTTACCGTTCAGCATATGCCTTTAGAGTATGTTATTGATTGAAACAATTGAGAATGTTTGTGTTAAATGCACCCTCTTCCTCATTGCTCGCTATAACCTTCCGTTGCTTTCCTAATTAGAATTAGACTTTTGATGATGATGATGACCTATTTTTAATTCCAATAAAAGAGATTAAATTAAAATAAACGACGATATACTTAAGGTAGATACCTAATATCGTATTGACTAGATAAAATCTAATTGGAGATTTGTAATACTATCTATTGTAAGCTATGGTTAGCGTCTCTCGTGCGTTAGCAAAGGACGAAAATAATGATACAAAAAGAAGTAGTAATGATGCAATAGTAGACAATAAAAAGCAGTTATTATAGTTATGTCGGATCAACAAATTTTGCATTTGAGCAAAGCGAGAAAATTTAAGAAACTCATGATATCCATAAACAATAAGTCTCATAGATAAAAAGTAAAAGAGTTGAGAGAGACCACACAAGCTAATTGTTTGATATTTGAACGTGTAAGTAACCCACACAGCAAAACTTTACTATTTCGTAACAACATAGTAACTGTGTAAAGTAAACAATGTAAAGAAATAGTAAAATAAAAGGTAACTATAAGTTAACTATTGGTTAAGAATGTCCCGGTTTTTGTAACTGTAGAGTTACTTTTAGATTACGTTTGGATAACTATCTGTAAGAATGTCACTAAGCCTAGCAATCTTCTGAGCATTCGAAAGTTACATTGCATTTTCTATATCTTTACTATATAGTTACTACTTAGTTACGTTGCTGCTGCCGATGCCGTACGGGTGCCGACGATAAACCGTTCATGACACTACATAAATTATTTTTATTATAAATTAATTATTGTTACCGCAAATTTCCAGAAATTCAAAAAGTCAAACAAAATTAAAAATGTTTTCTCAACTAATTCGTTTCAGATCATTCTATTATTTTTATTGTTTTTCGGGGAGTTGGAATGTCTCCATGTTCAGGTGGAATGAGGGTTGCGTGACATTTTGTTTATTTAATAGTTTTGTCTGTTTTTGCCACCAGATTTGAACCTGAGTTGTTGTAGCCACCTGGTTTGTAAGTTGTCCTCCTGACCAACCGCGCTAACAAGACGTTATTGTGAATACGCATTGAATATATTTATTTTATATCGTCACTAAACCTTTGAAACAGGTTGTTGGAATTATTATGCACAATTTCTCACAGCCATTGTTAACAATTTCTTTTGTACATACTTTAAGGCAGTTTTTGCAACAACCACAAAATTTTTGTTTTTATATTCTTAACTATTTCTTGTGAATAATGCTTTGCAATAATAATTGTTTCTATTTTACATTATTATTGGATTTCGTTGTCGCCCAGGGCTAAATTTGTGCTAGAAAACTTACCGTTGGTGGTAGCAGCAAATAAATAGTCAAAAAATAGGAATGTTACCATAAAATGTTGTTTTATTGTAATATGATGAGCTTGTGTCTGCAAGTAGGGTTTAAATGCCAATATTACTTTATGGGGACCAAAAGACAGCGCAGTTGCCGCAATGAACCTTTTTGGTTTCTCTAGCAAGTACACTTTCTGTGAATTGTCGGTTATATAGCTAATACATATCATAGAAACAGTTACATCCGGTGTCATAGGAACTAGATTGCAACTATTATATAGTTAATTAATACAAAGATGCCTTGAAATAGTTAATGAAAAATAATCCAACAGTATGGATGTATAATTATAGTTAACAAAACGTTACATATATATATATATATATATATATATCTATCTATATATATATATATATCGTCGGCGACATAAGAAAACCTCGTAACTCCAACAAATTACGAAAATGAGATATTTATGCCATCTATTGCCCATACGTGTAATCTATGTATTGCGAAATCTTTGTAACTCTAAATAATCTTTACAATTAAGGAGGAAGCAACAAAATAACTTCGTAACTCCAACATGAAAAATGTTGATTAGTAAAACCTTATAACTCCAATAGTCTCCATGTTGGTGTTTGGTGTACGAAGTGGCTGTACTTGAGCAGTGAGTTATTTACTAAACCCGACAATTTGTGATGTTATAATTATTGCGTTTATCTAGTTGGTAAGTCCAATATATTATTATTATGAAAGCGGTTTACGTATTCTTATAGCAACTGTAGTATTTGTGTTAATTGCTTCTACCTACGGAGTTACGAATTTTTCTTATGACAGATTTTACTTATTATGAAGCAAATTGCGGAGTTACGAGGTTTACCAATTCTTAAATTTTATTGTAGTGCACAATGTCTCGCTCATGGAGGATCGTTCAAATGGCATGTTTACAAAATGAAGATACAGTAGACTCTTCAGAATTTTTAAATTCAACCGAATTAAATAATAAAAAATGTGGACAAATTGCATCTACTAATGAAATACCTGTCGATGCGCACCTATTTAGTTATTCGGCAGTACCAGACATTTCCGCATTTCCGCATTTTAGAACCGCCGCTAAATCCAAACAAGCTAGAGATTTGCAGTTTGCGAATTGTGGTCATAGATGAACAAGGAATGCAAATAGAATTGTCGGACAATAATTGTATTATTACAGAAAATGGTTCTGAACTTGGAGTGGTCAATACAACTACACCAGAAATAATCAAAGATAATTATTTTCAACTAGAACAAGAATCTTCAGCAATAAATATTAATAAAATACACATTTCTGAAAGTTTAAGTGCTGATCTACAAAATAGTATTCAACTTGAAATAGACAATTCAACCAGGCCAAAATTAATTGAAAATAATTTTTATTTGGTCCACGAATCTCCAGAAGAAAATACAGATAACAGTAAAAAGAAAATCTCGAAAGAGGAATCTAGAGTCATGGACTACCACAGACGAACAAAAGAAAAGAGAAAGTGGCGATAAATACTTAGGAAAGAAGAAGGCTACTGAAGGAAATTAGATGTATGACGTTCAACGCAAAAATCAGCAAATGAAAGTACGATGTAATTGTAAGCTGTCGAGAAACAAAAAAGTATTAATGTGTAGCTCAGTGAGTGACGACCAACGAAATAAAATATTTACAGAATTTTGGGCAATGTCGTGGAAGGAGAAACGCCTTTATATACAAATGTTATGTGATTTTAAACGAACACAAAGAGCGAGAGATAGAAAAGATATTGAAAAATCTAGACGCTCAATTTCAATGAACTATTATTTAAAAGTTGAGAGATCGTGTAAAGGTCTGCAAGAATATGTTTTTAAATACCCTATGCATAGGTGAGTGGAGTGTAAGAAATTGGGTAAAGCATAATGGAAATTTTGAACTGGATATTTGTGAAAATAATAGTGAGGATGAAAACACTAGGGTACGAGTTTCTAAAAAGAAGCGAGAGAAGGAAATGAGAAGTTTAGAAGAGTTTTTTGACCAGATTCCAAAAATGGAGTCTCGTTACTGTAGGGCGTCAAGCAAGAAGCTGTATTTGGAGCCACTATGGAAATCCAAATCTGATTTGTACAAATTTTATAAAAGTGACTGGTGCCGCAAAAAAAGCATAAATTATGTAAGTAAAACGGCCTTCAAACAGCTTTTCAAGAAAAACAATTTTAGTTTATTTACACCTAAAAAGGACGCCTGCGATATCTGTGAAGGTTTTAAAACAAAAAATATCAATGAAATAACTTATAATGCCCACATTAAGAGAAAGGAAGAAGCTAGGACTGAAAAGCAAAAAGATAAAGCGTCATCGAGTATGACTTTTACGATGGATCTCCAAGCGGTTCTTCTTGCTCCTAAAACAAATGTGTCTGCAATGTATTATGAAACTAAATTAGCAGTGCATAACATGACTTTTTTCGACCTCCAAAACAAAGACGGTAACTGTTTTATATGGAACGAAACAGAAGGAAAGTTGACAGCAGATGAATTTTCAACTATAATCGTCTATCAAGTAGACTGTCAAAAATGCACTTAAAGAATCAGAGAATGAGATTATTTTGTACAGCGATGGGTGCAATTATCAGAATAGGAATTCGACTCTGGCGAGTGCCCTGATAAACTTTTCTGTTGCTAATGGTGTGGTGGTTATACAGAAATATCTTGAGCGCTGCCACACGCAGATAGAGGTGGATGCCATGCACAGCACAATTGAGAGGAAGCTGAATGGTGTTAACATAAACTTACCCGCAGATTATATACAAATTTGCAAATCAGCTCGACGAACCCCAAAGCAATATAAGGGTTTTATCTTACCTATAATTTCTTTAAAAGATTTAGTGGTCTAAATTTCGTAACATCAATTCGCCCCGGAAAAAGAATCGGCGATCCCTCTGTTACAGATCTTAGGGCATTAAAATATAACCCCAATGGAACGATTCAGTACAAACTTCGGTTTGGCGATGCATGGCAAAACCTGCCCCTCCGAATGAATAATATTACAGCCATACCTTTCGCGGAACTACCAGCACTTTACAAAGAGAGGCTTCCCATAAAGAATGAAAAGTTTAATCATTTACAGATTTTAAAAACGAGCTTAGAAAAAGATTATCACGCATTTTATGACAATATACCTCATAACTAAAAGAGATGTATTTTGTTTATTCTTAAATTTTCCTTTATATTTTTAAAATAAACATTTCTATTTATGTTATATGTTATTTTATGTTTTGTTTGTTAATGTATTGCAAACGTATATTTCTTTACGTATTATATTTATAATAAAATTCTGACCCTCAAAGTGTTTGCTTTAAAATTGTTTGTAATTTTTCTGAAATTCTTGTATCTCCACTCTTAAAAACCCAACCTAAAGTTCGTAAAACTCGTAACTCCAATTTTGTCAGATAAAATGATGTTCTATCAAGTTCAACTTGAAAAACGCGGTAAAATCAAACATTAAAATTACCTTTCTTGTTAATAAAAGTATTTGTAGGTTACTGCTTTCATGTGTTTGTTAATAATGAGTATCTCAACCACGTAATACTCTTTACTGTAAAATTCAACTCACGGGAGTTACGAGATTTTCTTGTGTCGCTGACGATATATAATTTGAAGCTATTCTTAATTTAAGAAGGTTTTTGCATATTGGAAATTTCTATATTATATATTATTATATTATATGTTAATAATCAATTTGTTGTTGTTGGGAGTAACAGAAAATAATCAGCAAGCAGTAGAGTTACTACAAATAGTTGTTTTGTTGTAACATGACGTATTCTGTCCAAAAAGTAAGCTTTAATATGCTAATATTACTGCAAAGGGACAATCAGATAGTGCACTTGTCGCAGCGAACCTTTTCGGTTCCTCTAACAAGTAAACTTATAGTAAGTTGACGGTTATCTGACTACTAAAGAACATAAGAAAGTTTAGTTACGGCTTCATACCAACTAAAACGTTACTACATAGTTACCTGACCCAAAAATGCCTTAAAAATAGTTAAAGAGAAGTAATAGAACGGTATGAATGTAAAATAATAGTTAACAAATAGTAACATTGCTGTAAAAAGTAGTAAACTTTTGCTGTCTGGGAATGTACCTGCTTTAAGGGCAACAGTTTTTATAAATCAGGGAAATGAAAGAACAATCTTTATTGGCTTGATTGACTTAGTACCTACTATAAAGATCAAAGACAAAAAGAAGATTGAAACTGGAAAAATATTTTCAACTTTTAAATCATAAGAATAAATCTTACAATAATAATTTTAAATGATACA
Source organism: Ignelater luminosus (assembly GCA_011009095.1). Lineage (NCBI taxonomy): Eukaryota > Metazoa > Arthropoda > Insecta > Coleoptera > Elateridae > Ignelater > Ignelater luminosus. The sequence goes on along the minus strand of VTPC01008834.1, from coordinate 30,399 downwards.
ACATAAAAGGAAGAAGAGGATGCAGAAGAAAGTAAGGATCTTTTCGATGAGAAAAATATTTCTGGCTTTCAAGTAAAAATAAAATTCGCTCAAAGTAAGAGAAAATAAGAGAGCAGGAATAACTTTGATAAATAACCAAAAGGAGAACCAAACTATACTAGTATTGACTTTGATGGAACTCTTGCTCAATACAAAACAGGTAGTAAAATCTACAGTCCACCGATTGACCCCACGATAGATGTAAATAAAAACAAAATTTCGAATATACCATAAAAACCAAACTTGGTAATCAATACCTTGGTTTAAAATGTTTGTATCAATCCATGAATCCAACGTTTCCGATACCTCCAAAAGATAAATCCCTCAAGAAGTGAACAAAAATGTAGAATTGTAGTACACTTTTTAATCTTATTGTATATTCTATTCTACTACTTTTAAGCTTTTCTAGGCTTTTATTATAGCCATTTTTTAAAGATATTAATGTATGCTCATTGAACGGCGAAATTGTTTTTGGAAGAGTAATGCTTATATTCTCTAAAAGACTATCTTAACGACGCCGACGTAAGAAAATCAAATTACAATTTAACATAAATCATCCGACTTTCTGGTAACCCTTCATGGAAACTAGTGTTAGTTAATTTGATTTATTACATTTCCACTATACTACGACAGTCACGAAATAACATAAAAGTTTAAACGAGAAACCAAACAAAAGTGTTCTAGAATTAATTTGAAAGCATTCTCCATTTCCTCAAATAATACGTCAAAATATTTCAATTTTTGACATTTAAATCAGGAAATAATATCAGTCCATTAATTATTGGTTCCGTCAGTTTTTTTCCATTTTAGTAACAGCTGTCAACAAAAGGAACGGAAAGTAATTCATTTATTTATTTGTTTTTTGTGTTGGTTTTGTAGTAAGGGGGATTTGATAAAATCAGACAACGTTTGGTCAATAAGCTCAATGTGTTTATAAAACCTGTGTATACTTAAAAAGACGTAAAAGGTTTCAGCAGCGAGTGATTTTATTAATGAAGCTTTTTAGTAAAATAGATAGTAGATAATATGTCTTTTTCATTTAGTAATGGTTTTTAAAATGTGTAGATAAATATTGTGATAGCTGATAGCTTTGAATTTTTGATTGAATCTTTTTTTCATTCTTTAGCACTTTATGTTGGTTACTACTTGTTAACTTTTATTTTTCTGTCTAAGGTTCATTGTAAGGCATTAAATAGAAAAAGTAAAAAAACCGTTTTGGTAAGTTTCTACATCAATTACTAATTAATTAATAAACTCTAAAACGTCTAATTTTCTTCTCTTTAAATAAAAATGAAATAAATTTTTTAGTTAGCCAAACTAGTACAAATCCAGCGAATACTGTTAAAGCATATCATACTTAACATACAAAACACTACCTGCCAGCAAATCGACTACCTTCAAGGCATGTTCAAGAATCTACCAAGAAGCTGTACCTGTCTAATTTAATGTTAGTGTTCAGCATTTAAGCATTTACTTGTCAAGATTAGGAGTCCAAGTTTTATACTTCCAAACAAAGAAATAAATAATAACATTTACTTATATTTTACTTCAGGGTTTTTATGTATTTTTTTCTACGTTTGCGAACTTGAAAAAATCACCTTCAATACTAGAAAATACCTTAGCACATCAAATATGTATAAATGGAAAATTTATTTGCCTTGTTGTTATTGTTGAATGC
>VTPC01008834.1:0-28480 GCA_011009095.1 Ignelater luminosus | reverse complement strand
TTTTTCAACTCTTAGCTTTTTATAGTATGTAAACTTTGAAGTGTTGCCAATTGTACAGTCAACTGCGATTATATTTCAAACAAACAGTTATAAAAAAAATACGGTAGTTTAATCAAGAAAGTTTTTACCAATGCATTTACACTTTATTGTTTTGTGCATCGTTTTTATTTTCAAAAAATTTATATCTTCTTTGTCTTAATTTTAAGCCTTTTTTGCCGTTACATGTAAAACTATGAAATTTTAAAATAATTAAGAGCAAAGAAAGAATACACAATGCTAAACATAAAAAATAAACAAGGGAATGTTATTGCTAAAGAAGATAAGATTATGGACCGATGGAAACAACACTTTCAAGACCAAAGTAGAAGAAATACGTACAGAAGAAGAATTTGTAAATACACAAGGGATCATATTACAATAACGGAAAAAGAGATAATAGAAACAATAGGTAAATTGAAGTTGGGTAAAGCCCCTGGAAGGGACGAAATAACCTCAAAAATGATAAAATATCTGGGACAACAAGGAACCGAAGAACTACGACAAATTATAAATACGGCAATTAGATCTAAAATTTTTGCTAAAGACTGGAAAATAGGAATAATTCTACCATTTTATAAAAATGGAGACAAAAGACAGTGCAGTAATTATAGGGGCATAACATTATCTAGCATACCAAGTAAAATTTTAACAAGACTAAAAGAGAAAAGATTGAGAGACAAATTAGATAAAAAATTAGAAGAAACACAATATGGATTCAGAAAAGAGAGAAGTACTCAAGATCTAATATTCGTAGTTAGACAACTTAGTAAAACAAAGTTATAGAAAAAAGCAAGGAAGTGCGTGTATGCTATTTAGACTTTGAAAAGGCATTTGATAGAATAAAAAAAGATATCCGGAACACCTTAAAGCAAAAAGATATAGATAAGCAAACTATATAAGTAATAAAAGAAATGTATAGACATAATATAAATTTTGTCAGAACTAATAATGAGGAACCAACGGAATTGAAAACTGAACTAGGAGTTAAGCAAAGATGAGTTCTCAGCCTACTGCTGTTCGCAATAGTAATAGATGGTGCTATAAGGAAAGCAAAAAAAAAGATGAAAACATTTAAGGTAGGATTTGGAGGATGAAAGAAATCAGAACTCATGTATACGGGCGATATAGTATTTCTAACAGATTTAGAAAAAAACTTGTAGTTTAACCTAAATATTCTTAATGAGGAATTAAAAAAGATTAACATGACGATAAATATAATCAAATCTAAAAGTATGATAATATCAAAGCAAAGTAAAAAAGTTAAATGAACAAAAAAATAAAACAAGTCGATAGCTATAAGTATTTGGGAACAATTGCAGAAGAAAATGGAAAAATAGATAAAGAAATGAGAGAATTAGAAAAGTCGGAAAAATATTCAATGCGATGAAATCAAATTTTTTAAGAGAACGAGAGATCGAAAAGGAAATGAAAACAGAAGTTGTGAAGAAAATAGTTGGAGCAGTGTTGTTGTATGGTAGTGAACCATGGACAATGACAGAAAAACACAAATTAAAGATAAACGCTGTAGAAATAAGGTTCTTAAGAAAAATACAAGGTAAAACAAGACAAAGACAAAATACGAACTGAGGTATTTAGACAACAGCTAAAAATTGAATCGACACAAAAAAACATTGGAGAAGGTCAATTAAGATGATATGGATATGTTAGCCACATGAAAGAGGATCAACTCACAAAAATAATCCATGAACAAAAGTACAAAGACAAAAAACAAGAGGAAGACCTAGAAAGATGTGGATAGAGGGAATTAGAGAAGAAGTAAAAAGAAGAGGAATCAAATGGGAAGAAGGAAAAGAGAAAACGGAAACAGAAAAAAATTATGAAAAATATGCAGAACGGTGAAATAAAAAATTCATATAAGGAATACTATTGTTATAAAAAGAGGACAATTATAGGTAATTATGAATTTTGTCCTTGCTTATTATTTTTTCTTGTTTTGAATTACTTATGAAATCTTGTTTCTTGACTCTCAAGCACTAGGCTAATACCAGAACCTCTCCTGTTTTGAAAATGCCTTGGTATATCTACATTTAAAGAAATTTTAGCTTTAAAATAAAATTGAGAAAATGTAACAGTTGCAAATAATATTAACACGTAAGTATTAAAAATCTTCTAAAGAAGGTAGCTTCTGAGGAATAGAATCTAAGAGAACTGAAAGAATTATACAAAGAGTTTTAAATTGCAAAATTCTTAAGGCAAGTACAGCGGAATATTTTACGGAAAGTAGTTAAATTAGCCATAACATAAAATTTGGAAGACAAAGAAAAACCGAAGACAAATAATATTTCAAATTTTCAGATTCCATTCTTGCATGAAAGTAATAATCAAATAAGGATGTTCAAAACTGCGTTCGAGGCACGTACATCACGTACAAAGGAATTGTTTTCAGACCTGCCAACAATTCAATAAAGTAACAGAAAATAATCCAAGGCAATAAATTTGAAAAACAAGGAAGCTATTATAAAGTATAAACTTAAAATATGCTCTGAGGAGAAAAACGAGTCCTTGCAGCAGCAACTTGTAGAAGAAACTACTAATTCTTACATTTTTCACAATCCTGTCAGATTATATAAGCTGCTATTGGTATATGGAGGAAAAGTTGAACAAAATCCAAATTATTACATTTTACTATGTGAGGATTTAAATAGCCTTTTAGATTTATATCACTTTAACAGTGAAGACATTAAAGTGAAGTTTTAAATTACCGTCTTGAATAAAAGTGTCTTAATGTCAATTCTTTTGTTTTAGGAAATGATGTATATCCTAACTACTAAAAGTTTTAAAACTATATTACCTATTCATCTTACATTTTTACAGCTAGCAAAATTTTAAGAAATAAGAAAAAGTATATTTGAAAGGTTAGTTAAAAATTGATGAGTGATCATTTGAACAAATATTGTTTACACTCGTTTCATACATGTATGTATGTACTTTCAAACTCTAAGTTTGACTGTAAGATTTTTGTCCTGCTATGGGTCTAATTGTAACAATTGTTTCATGGCAATAACTCTGGAGTTAAACCTAATCAACGATTCGATAATTGGGCCTCACTCGGTATGCAATTCAAATTGCAATCTACGAACTGCAGTAATTTGTATACACTTAATTGCAGTATGATATGTATTGGTATGTATGAATCGTTTTTAATATGTCACTCTTCACTACTTACTTAAGTCGAAAACTGTTCCAAAATGACAGTTTTGCTCTTAAAGAAGAATATTCAAGCCAATTACGTCGCGTGGTGGCATCTTTGGGGGCATTTTAATCAGTAAATTTAACATTTCGTTTGAGTATTTGCATTTCATTTAAATTCATTATTTTATTTTATCGTAAATGTGCTCAACAAATTGTTTTAAGTTTCTTTTGTAGTTAATGAAATCATTTCTTCGTTGTTAGAAAGTTTTATTCAGGCTTCATTTATGAAATTCGATCTGCAATTTTTATTATTAAAACGTGTCTTGTTCCAGTTTGAAATTGTTTATAGACTTTAGTATATTTTCTCTGAGGAAAAGCTTATTTATATTTAGGTTTCGTCCCTAGAAGAAATGGTATGGTGTGTCTTTATAAAAGGCCGTATTAAATTGAAACAATCACGTTTGGTATTTTCCATTTTCAATGTATCGTCTGTGTTTCGTTTCTTGGTACAGTGTACAACCGGCTTCTTTTATTGCATCAAACCGTTTATGTGCAAAATTATTTAGAATTTTTCGAGAGAGTCGAATTTGGTCTGTCGACTTTTTATATCAACTTTCTATAATTAATTAGTTTGTAACTTGAACGTTTAAAGGTAATAATAGATGGTTTACAATATATTTTGCGTTCCGTATTTTGAAATATTTTAAAAGTGATCATTTGCTCTTTATTATAGAAAAGCTAAATTATAGCTGATTACAGTTTGTAATCAAAATTGTATTCTCTATTTATTTGGCGTTTGATGATCCTTTCTGTTATTTATAATTTAAGCAAACTTTGCATTCTTTTCTATAAATTTGGTTCTACCCCTTCTGGGAAGAACTTTTAAAGTATAATCTCCTTCGTTATATTTTTTGTGTTATTTATGTTATTTACGTTATTAAACCCTTTTATTCATTTGTTTAAATATATATTTTTTTATTTCTTTCTTTTGAGGTTAATAAATTACAGTAAAATTTAGTTTGTAGTTTTATTGAAAAGTAGAGTGTAAAAGAGTTTATTATATAGAATTGTGTTGCTCAACAATGTAAATATTAAATAAATCACCAGGAGAACCAGTGAAATTGATAACATTTAATATTTTATTTAATTTATATATTTATTTATAATTGGCACATAAGCGTGACCAGTGGCTTTCAGTTTGTAAGTAATGATTTAATTAATTTATTTCGATAATTCAAGATGAGAGAGACTTTGAGTTGATCCCCGTTGATAAAATTTTATGTGTTTAAATTGAAGAGTTCAAAGCGTTAAGTTTTATTGCAAAATTATCTTTAAAGAGTGAAGTGTTCATTGCAAACGTTTCATAAATTATCTGTATATAGGGTGATACTTTATACGAGGGTGGTCTGAAAAGTTTCCGACCTCAACGTGAAGATGGCAGCACTCGTAAATAAAAGCTATTGAATTTCGTTGTTCATCTGTTGACAGTTACTCACCAAAGTGTCAGCTATTTTGGACGCGCAGTTTTTATGTAACAGTCGTTTGAGTGAGTTGATGTGAGTTTTTTTGCGAAAATGGACAAAACCGAGTATCGAACTGTCATTAAATATTTGTTTTTGAAAGGCAATACGCCTTCGCAAATAAAAGATGAGTTGGATTCTGTGTATGGGGACTCTGCATCATCATTTATCACAGTGAAATTTTGGGCTGCTGAATTTAAACGTGGCCGTAAGAGCTTGGGAGACGATGAACGTTCGGGACGTCCAAAAACTGCAACTACCGACGAAAACATCGCCAAAGTTCACCAAATGGTGCTAGACGACCGCCGAATTAAAGTAAGAGAGATAGCAGAGGTTATCAACCTGTCAAAAGAACGTGTTTGTCACATATTAAATCAACATTTAGGCATGAGAAAGCTGTCCGCGCGTTAGGCCAAAAACGTGTTCGAATGAATATTTCCAACGCTCTTTTGGCGCAGTTTAGGCGAAATAAATCCGAGTTTTGGCGCCGATTAATTACTGTAGATGAAACTTGGATACACCATTATACGCCCGAAACAAAAATACAGTCCAAACAGCGGACTGCAAAGGGGGAACCGGCTCCAAAAAAAGCAAAAACTGTTTTTCGGCTGGGAAAGTGATGGCGACTGTTTTTTGGGATAGTCATGGAGTTATTTTAATCGATTATCTTCAAAAAGGAAAAACCATTACAGGAGCATACTATGCATCATTACTTGACAAGCTGAAGGCAGAACTTGCGAAAAAAGCGGCCACATTTGCAGAAAAAGAAAATCTTGTTTCACCAAGACAACGCACCGTCTCACACCTCAGCGGTTGCCATGGCGAAAATCCACGAATTACGGTTTCAACTGCTTGGGCATCCGCCTTACTCACCAGATCTAGCCCCAAGCGACTTCTTTTTGTTCCCTCATCTAAAAAGTGCGCTCGGAGGACAAAGATTTTCGTCAAATGAAGAGGCAATCACCTTCGTGAACAATTATTTTGCAGAGAAAAATGCCGAGTACTATTTGGACGGGTTACAGAGATGGGAGCATCGCTGGGAGCATCGCTGGGAGAAGTGTGTAGAGTTACAAAGAGACTATGTTGAAAAATTAAAAAAAATTTTCAGAAAACTTTTCAGACCACCCTCGTATGTATACACGGTATTGGTCTACGAGAAGCTGCGTGGACTGGCCGTTGGTTCCCTATGACCTTAATTTTGAACAACTTTTAAACTTGTCAAAAGTTTTTGGCTGTATAAGCTTTCTTTTTCTTTTTGTTAAGGTAAGTTCAGCTAGGACCACCCCGTCTTCGATTTGAGTTACGGGATTGAACATCTTCCGTCATCCGTAACGGGACTTAGGCTTCTTTCTCAGCTTTTTCCCGTTAACACTTCTGCCGTTCTCGGAGCTCAAATTTTCTAGAGTTGTCGTTTTCAATTTTAAAAGGCAGAACATATACTTGAGATGTAGTAAAAGGTTTCTTCCTCTTTTCACGTTTTGCACGCGGTGAGATTTACAAAGCGAACTGAAGATGTTCAACTCAATTGTATTTAAATAAATCATATTGTGCTTACTTATGCCTTGTGTATAGAAAACCTAGGTTTGTTTGAATACAGAGTTTTCTCGACAGCGTTAGAGCAATTCATAATATGTCGTATCTTTTACTGCATGTTTCATAATTAATAGTCATATAAAATTGCTGAGTCCAGTTTTGAAGTTATTCTGTTAGTAAAACATCGTTCCTATTTTATTTTCCCATGCATAGAATAACGCTGTGGGTATATCTCGTCTTTGTCATCGCATTTATTTTCCAAGCTTTCAAATTTAGATTCGTTTTACCTATATACATACGTACGTAAGTATAATATTTATTCCAACTTCTAGTTCCTTTACGTAGTGATGTTTCTTTAAATTCACTAGAGTTACTAATGTACTTTTATAAAAAAAGGTTAGAATTCTGCTTGTAGATTCTGTTTTATCTGCTTTATTTCTACCTCTAATTTGGTATAGTCTTTAATTGGAAATCTAAACTGTGTTCGTTAAATTCTTATTTTCAAGTGTTTTTTATTATAAAAACAATAATTTATCTTTCTTTAGTTGACAATTGAATTTCCTGTCTAGACGTTATTTCACGCCGTTTTCTGGTTATATAAAATAATTAGTATCTAATAACTTTCCAGAGGTTGTTTCCTATAATTTCCCATTAATTCCTTTATATTCGACATCCATTTTTATGGAATGTAGAAATCCTGATACTGTTTTTTAGATTTTGTCAGCTCTAGGAAAACAGGGGCACGTTTATGTGCTTCTAGCATATTAGTTGATGCCGTACGTCTCGAGTTTTATTGAATAGGGAAGTTCCATGCAACGTTTTAGGAACTTTTAGTTTAGGCTCATTATTTTAACAATTTAATTGTCTAATTTTTTCATTCACCAGTTTAGTTTACTGTCTAGGTCAGAGATTTCCTATAGTCTAGGAAATAATTTATTTATTGTTTATAGAACAAATGATGTGCTTGATATCATTATCATCTTTGTTACAAGTTTTTAGTACTGGGAATCATAAAAACCAATTTATTGAATGTTATTGTCGCTACAAGCAAGCAATTTTGTAAACACATAGATCTTTGTCGATCTCTTCTGGACCTATCGTAGGGGTGGGAATAACAAAGTTTGTTTCAGGTTTTAAAAGCAAAGAGCAGCATAGGCAGATTTGAACTGTTCTAGTTTCACATAGAAGCACTCATCCGATTTTAATAAAACCAAGGTGAAAGCGAACAGACTTTTCAATCAACATTTTAGATGAAAACTATTAGGTTGAACCGCCCTGATATGTCTGTTGAAGCTTCTTCCTCTTCTTCTTTTTATTAAGCCTTAGGCCTATATTTTTCTTCTGCCTCTTTAATGTGGCTGTTCCTGAGACAAGAATGTCCAGCTATCAGCCCATCTTTTTGGTGATCTTCCTGGTGGTATTCTTGTATTGGGTTTATTATCTCTTGTTATTTCGACTGCATTATTGTTTCCCATTCTTCTTATGTAATTATTTCATTCCCGTCCTCTTGTGTACTCCACAAGTTTCTCTTATTTCTTTATTTCTCTTTCTATCTATCAATGTATGTCCTGTAAAATTTCCTAGGGTTCTCATTTCCGCTGTTCTGAGTAACTTTTCTGTTTCAGTGTTATCTGCTCTTGTTTCGCCAGCGTATGTCATTATAAGTCTCACGCATGTTTTGTACATCCTCACCTTTGCTTCCGTTTTCATGTATTTGTTGTTAAAAACCACATCCTTTAATGCCCCTCCTATTCTGTCACTTTTTGTCACTTGGCTTCTTACTTTCTTTACGAGATCAATGAAGTACATGTAGAGTGGTTTATTAAATTCTACTGCCTTTTATACTGATTGTCGTATTAGGTATGTTGCATCTATCGTTGATCTTTTTTCGGAAGCCCCGTTGTTCTTCACTGAATTCGTATGTTTCTTCAATTATTGCGTTCAGGATACTAGTTAAGGTTTTCATTACTGAGCTTAGTAGGGTTATCTTTCTCTAGTCTCCTGGGTTTTCCTTTAATCCTTTTTTAAATATAGGGATCGTTACACTTGTTCCCCAGCTGTTAGGGATTGTTTCCTTTTCCATTATTATTTGATATAGTTAGCTCTACTGTAAGTTGTGTTCCTCCATATTTTAAGAGCTCGTTATTGATTTTGTCCTTTTCTAGCGCTTTCCTGTTTTATAGATGTTGTCTAATTTAATTGTCTAATCGCCGCTTCTGTTTGTGTTTCTTCTATCGTAATTGTTAGTTTTTGAATTTGCTCCTCTGTTATGGTTGCTTGTACTTCTGATTTTTTTCCGTTTATTTCTGCATTTTCCTGTACTAGGTACAATCCTTTGAAGTATTAAACCCATGTTTGTTCGTCTATAACTCTTGTTTTCTTCTTCTTAGCATTCCCCATACTTTTCGTTGCGCTTCATACAGATCTTTCTCCATTTCTTTCGTGAAGCTTTTCCAGTATTCCTTTTTAAGTTGTATGTTTACGTTAATTCGGTTTCTTGTTTTGATGTGCCTCGACTTCATTTCATCTGTTCTAGTGTTAATGTATTTTAAATATGCTTCCTTCTTTTTCTCTTGCTAAATTTTTAATTTTTTGTATGAACCATCAAGGTTTCTTATTATATTCTTTGTTGATATTTACCTTCCGTCTTTCCGGTGCTCGATTTGCTGATTCTGAGATATTTGTTTCTATTTTTTCCAAGTTTCTTTTCCTGTGTCATTTTCCTTGATCTGATTATCGAATATTTTTTTGTGCCAGTCTATTTTTGTAAAGCTGTTTGGTTGAGTCATCTGAGATAGATTCTATGTTAAGCTTTTCTATGAATTCTGCTGATAATTGTCGCTTCTTTTTGCATTGATAATCTTATTTTACAGAGTACGAGGCGGTGATCTGTTCCTGTGACTGCTGGTGTTAGTGCTCTGATATCTAATATCTGCGTTAGATGGACGAATCGGTTTATTATTATGTAGTCTATTAAAGATGTTGTCCTCTTCTGTTTGCTCAAGTTATTTTGTGATGTGGTTTATGAAGAAAAAATGTATTGTTTATTCAAAACTCTTAAAGCTCACGTAAAAATCAATGATGCCAGAAATTTTACTAAAAGAATCGATTACGTGGCAGAGTAACTCAAAGTTCAGTTCAACTTTAACCCATGATTTTTACTTAAAACATTGAAAAGCTTTTTCATTGTCCGTTGTAAGAAGCGTTTTCACGTTAGTTTCATTCAAATCGGATGGTATGTGAAACCAACCCCTGACCAGCTCAACGTTGGGAGTTGTTATCAACCTGTTTTTTAGCAGCTAGAAGAAATTACGTGTGTCTTAGACTTTGATGCTTTGCTACTTACGCGAAAAACATCAGGATCGAAGAGAAACACAAAAGTGATGTCCTTGTTAGTTATTATACCAGTTGCAGTCGAATGTAGTTCCTGAACTTCTTTGGGGAGCCAATAAACAACCTTTTCAGTTTATCAAGCCATTTCCAGCCTTGGAGTGAGTCTGCTGGCATTTTTATTTTTTATATTAGCCCATCTCGTTTAATTCAAATCGCAAAATTTTAATTTTATCATAACAGATAGTTGATGGATTTCTGCTAATTCCGAACTAGATCCCAAGAAGAATTCATGTTTTAGCCTTTGAAAGACAGCGCATTGACTTAGGATGCCACATTTTACGGTAAAATTGGTGATTTCCCAGTTGCACAATAAAAAAAACAAAAAACATTCAGATAAGTTACAGAGATTCTTAAAACTGCGTTGGCCATTTTATAAAAACATTTTTATTTTTGTTTGTTTCATATGTTTCTTGAATTTCTTACTTGTTCGATTTACTGAGTAAATGAGTATTAATTGTCGTCGTAATAAAACTCCTGAGTTAAGAACTTGAGATGAAAAAACTAAATTTTAGGCAGTCATTGATTACTATTTATGATCAAAAGGTAATTTAAAAAGCAAACCAACAATGAATTAATCGCCTGCAATGGATATAATACAGTAAACTTCAACAGTATATTTAAAATAAAGATGAACGGCTTTATTTATGTAACAAAATTATTCTACAATTTTTGTTTTGTTCTTTATCAGCTTCCTCCCTAGAACACAACAAATGAACAAAATAAATTCACATCAAAATACAGTAAGTACGCTGAATATAATAAATTAATGAAGACGAAATTCCTAGCTTCCCAAAAAAAAGTAAAATCTAATTTTGTTTTCTTGGAAAACATGTGAATAATAGAAGAAAAAAGAAAGTTTACAAGATGGAAACTGAAAATTGAAGGACAAAATCTTGTTTACACAAGAAAAGCAAAATAAAAAAAAAGAATGATTCGATTAGTACATTGTTTTCGCAATTTTTGTTGTAAAATGTAGCAACTACACATGCAGATACTATTTACAAGTAAGATCCTCGTTTAGTTTTTATAAGACAATAAAAATTGAATTTGACGTCCTTGTTCAATAACGTTTAGTGAACTCTTTTTTTTATTTCTTTGCTGTAAACATGGCACATTTCAATAAGAGAAATGCAAAAAATCATCTGAATAAAAGCTTACGACCTAAGACGTGAACTGAGGTGAATAAATTGAAAGAAATTGTTAAATTTCAAACTTAATTGGTACAAATATTTAAAGGCACGAGGAGTGTAATATCCGACTTTTCATTTTGTTTCAACTACATGAAAGAAAAATATTTATAGCACTTAATGTGGCCCCTTTTTTAATATTTGGTCGTTAGCTAAAAAAGTTGTTTATATTTTAATAAAAAGGCAAATAAAAAAGAAAAAGCTTGATAAAAAAACACGAAGGTATAGAATCCAATACATCCTTTAAGGGATAATATCTGAGGAAGTCTTTTTTAACGGCGATTTAATTAATAACAGGTCCTTTTGTGGGCTGGAAATGCAGAGTGCATGACATCCCCAGTACGATAAAAAAAGGAAGGCGTAATTCGGACGGTGAAAAATGATCCGAATTTATTTCTGCTCAAATCGTTATCAATGTTACAGTTTGGAGAAAACCCCTTTTATCTTCCTCTAACTTTAATTAAGAAAACATGAGAAGTCTTAATATATGCACAACGTGTACAGTTTGGAAAATGGGCTGTGTCTAGTTATAGCGATTTTCGGCGTAAGGGATAGAATGGAAATATAAATTATTTTCAGAGAAACTTGCTTCAACATTTTTTATTCTTGCTTGCTATAAATTTTAGATTTTTGAGTGTGATAAATGGAGAACAATAAATATTAAGGGTGAATATAATTCTATACCAAACATAAATTTCTTTCTATCCGTAATGGTGAAAAAACGTGAGTAAATTCATTTAATAGAAAAAACGGTCGAATATGAAACCTGCAAATCTTAATTGAATATCAGTTATTCTAATTAAATTCGTAATTCTTTGCTTCATAACAAAGCTTCAGTTTTATCGTAGTTCGATTCTGACAAGTACTCTCCTCTAAGAACGCTTTGTAATCGCTTTCCAGCTGAAATAATTTCCTTTACATTTTACATTTGATAAAAAGCGTTATATTGCGAGAATTTATAATACGTAAGTGTAACCGTCATCAAAAAGAATAATAAATTAAAAATAGTAGGTATGTACTGCCTGACAAATATAAATCAGTATCGAAACTAAACTCTCTCTAAAGATTATAAACTCTAAATCAATTTAACTATTAAGTGAAAGCAGCTAAAATAAATTGTTTCTGATCTCAATTAAATATGTCCGCTTATTTAATGAGCTATTACTATGTTTAATTATAACTATAATCCAATAGGCATAAATGGTGGCTCTAGTTTGCTTCCACTTCTAATTGTTGTAATTTAACTCATAGAATCAGAAATTAACAACAATCAAAAAGTCATTATAAATAATGAGACCTTAATAACAATTGGTTTTAGGTAAATCAAAATTAGTTTGAGGCTTATAAGACGAATGTGTTATTGAGAGTGCTATTTCCCTAAGGAACACCAATTGCCTTAACATTTTAGAAATAATAGATTTCAAAGCTGTCAGATGTTTCAATGAAAATTCACTGCAGAAGTTAGATTTCTAAATTATGGAAGCATGTAATTAACAGAATGCAAAACAAAATTAATTATGTTAGATCAGTCAGTATAACAAATTCAGTTAAACACTCATTATGATTAATCAGGTTTAACTCTTCGAGAATTACGTTTCTGATCTCTTGAATTAGCTTAAGGCGTCTCTGGTAAACTCTTAACTTCAAAATGCCCCAAATGCAAATATCAGGACCTAATTGGGGGAATCTCGTCAGGTAATGCAGTGTTGATACACTCTGAAAAACATGCCTAGGTCTGTAAGCAGTGGAGCCATTTTGCTAAAGCTATGCATTATTTGTCTCATTTGCTGCAGCTCAGTATTTAATCTTATTATTATTTTAATTTAACGCTGCTATTGTACAATGTCAAAATTGATAATTTTGTAAGATTAACAAAATAAAAATTGTTGAATGACTTCCACACAACTGTATATGTACTGTAGGATAATGTTTTAATGGCAATTACAGTGAAATCTGTTAAGTTGAGAATTTAGTTATATATCAATGTTTCCCAACCTGTGGGGCGCGCCCTCATAGGGGGGCATGATAAAACTAAAGAGGGGGTGCGAGTATATCGTGCAAAAATGAAAAAATTTATGTAATTTACTGAAAGAAATGCAATAAAATACATTCTGACATAATAAAAAATAAAATACACGTTGACGCTGATATAATACACTTATAAATTGGATTGTTTCAGTACTACACAATGTATTTAATAATTAACTTATCAATATTAAATTAAAAACAAGATTACTAATTATTAGTGACTCCCTTGAGCAGAGCAGAGCAAAGTTTTTCGAAAGAACGTTTAATATTAGAAATTGACACTCTAAGCTCTCTTTCTATATTTAGCTGAGATCTATATTTTCTCTTCAAAGCAGCCACCGCAGAAAGTCCGGTTTCGCACAGGTAGGATGTTGGAAAAGGTAGTAGCATACGAAATGCTCTTGTTTTCAGTGCAGAAAACTCATCATCCAACCCTGCCCAAAATTCAAAGAGTGATTTATTACTAAATTGTCTTTTGATTTCGCCACTTGCCGTGAAATCTATAAAGATTTCTTCTTTGGCAGTTGAGAGACCTTTGGGAGTATTTTGAAATGGGTCCCAACCCACTCGTAACTTGCAACCAAGCTGTAGTCTGCAAGAAAATACTTTCTAAATTCTTTGCCAGCATGGCTAAATGGTTTTCAATGGTTAAAAATACAAATTCCACGTGTTCTTCAGACTTGTCAATTTAAACACATTCATCCATATTTGCAAACATTTCTAGGTTTTTTTAGCTTCACATTTCTGCTCCAGAAATCCAGTTTTCTACAAAACTTAACTTTATCACTCGTATCCAACATAAGTATGTGTGTTTGCTCCTTGGAGTTGAAGTTTCAAGGTATTTAATTTCTCGAATATGTCGACCAAGTAGCTAAATTTCATCACAAATAAATCATCTCGAAACTTCTCAGCTTCCAGTCGGTTTTCCTCTTCTAGAAAAAAGGCGATTTCATCTCTTAATTCATATACACGTTGCAAAAATCTCCCACGTGATAACCATCTTGTCTCGCAATAAAATAGTAACGCTGAATATACTGGACCATGTCTTTACAAAGTGCAGAAAAGATTCTTGATTTTAGAGGTCTTATTTTTATATAATTTACTACGGTTACCACCGTTGTTAGCACAATATTCAGACCAGGACTCATTTCTTTGGAAGCCAAAGCTTCTCTGTGGATTGTCCAATGTGTCCTGATATGTTGTGGAGATTTTTGTTTCACAAGTGCTTGTACACTTTGGAATCTTTCAGACATTGTACGAGCACCATCGGTGCATATTCCGACGCAATTTGTCCATTCTACATTTGCCTTGTTTAGAAAATCATTAAGGATAGCAAATAATGCCACTGCTGTTACTTTCAGTTCTATTGGTTTGCAGAATAGTAGTTTTTCTATTGCTGACATACCATCACAAAATTGAACATAGGCAATTAAATGAGCATCTTTATTGCTATCTGTTGCCTCATCAAGCTGAATTGAAAAAAGATTGTCACTCAACTTTTCGAAAACCTGATGCTGTACGTCTTCAGCTATATCACCAATTCGACGGGCAACAGTATCGTTTGATAGAGGTATGGACGGCAATTGTTAGGCAAAATTATCTCCAAACATAGTTTCTATAATCTCAGTTGCAGCTGGCAGAATAAGCTCTTCACCAATGGCGCGAGGCTTTTTACATCTGGCTATTTGATATAAAACTTTGGAAGAGGCAAGTAAAGCTTTTCCGTTCAGAGACAAAGTTGTTTTAAAAAATAATTTTTGCTTTTCATATGATTTTAGTTTTAATTTGAAGAATTCTCGAGGTTTGCTAACGTACTCACTATAAAGCGTTTCCGAATATCGTTTAAGTTTATTAGGTTTCATGCTGTCTGTTGCCAAAATTTTTGAACAAATGACAAACAGGGGCCTTTCTTCTTCATTTACTTCAGTGCTGGTAAATTCAGAATTTAAATATTCTTAAGAATATTTTTTTGATTTTATCTTCCGAAACACTGTCGTCACTGCACTTGTTGATGCTTCACTATCGTCTAATGCTCGCTTACGCCCACTTAAAAATTTATCCATCATTCTGTATACATACACTGTATAATTCTGCTGCTACTCAAATATCGTGAATTGCAGATAACACGCAAATTACAACATACATATTCACAGTAGGGTGGGAGGTAGAAGCGACAATTTCACTGAGACTGGCTGAAACTGACTGACTGACTGAAATCATCGATAATGGTGCGCATTGCACCGGCTTTAGAGGTCGTTCGACCTCTCTTAAGCCCGTTGGAATTGATCGTCCTGAACGCAGCGTCCGTTTTTGGTAAGTTGGAACTGGAATCTTCGTTGTTTGTCGTTAGGCAAGGCAGTAAAGTAGGCTTGAGAGGCGATTGGATACGGTGATGATGATGATGGCGTCGCGGCGGTTCTTGATTAAGTGGATTATTGGTCTTCGGAGCTGGTTTTCAGGTGAAGTTCTTGAAGTAGACACGGACGACGAATTGGGGACGGTGCACAAGCGGAACACACGCGAGCTGGCAGTAAGGTATAGGTTAGTTGATTATGGAGTGGGTTATTAGGATAATTGAAGGAATTTTAAATTGGGAGAATTGAATAATTGCGGGATGAATTGGATATAATGAATTAGGATTGGTAAGGTAGGGTAGTGGGTGGGGCAACGGTTTTTCTCAGAACCACAACCCTTCGCAGTTTGGTTAGTCAACCCAACTTACAAATCCATAAATAGCGTTGATTCATATTAATCCTCAATTGGATTTGTAAAGATATAGTTATCAGAGATGACTATTGCTTCAGAATGACAATACGCAGATGTCATGTTAGACTAGAAATTACAAAATTAAGAAAAGAAATCACCAATGACAAAATAATAGATTTATATCAAGTATCAACGCAGAATAAAAAATAAATATTACAGTTATACAGTCATTCCACAGTTGTTACTAAACGTTGCTTCATCGCTAACCAATAATCAATTTAAAAAATTATTATTTTGATTTTATTGATTTCGAAAATATCTGCAAAAATTCAATTTCTTAGGATATTCCACTTCTTTTAAATATTGAGTGAGCATAACGTGATAAGGATGGAATATGTATTTTCTCTATTTATCTTATAGACTGTTGATTGACTTCTTCTAGTTTCTTTGTCAATAATATCTTGATGAATATTCCTAGTCTCCATCTAATGCTTCTAAACTGCAATTTCATTTTCTACAGTTGTAGCTATTCTTTGTCGATGTGTTCTTAAAGATAATCATTTCTCGTAAAAATTTTTCCAGTCATTCAAGACGTTTTTCATTGTGTTTTCCTAAGAGGAATTCTCAGATGATACATACGTAATGCCAAATCAGCATATTTGCGGTACTGATCATAAATTAGTATCATGTCTGTTTTTCATTACTTACTTTAACGAAAGACTATTTTTCAAAGTAAAAATTCGTAACTGTCGAACTTTTAATGGTTAAGTAAGGAATAGGCCTTTGTGAACACAGCTACTAAGATTAGATCTTGTTTTTTAATTCCCAGATATTCCTAGTAGTCTTTGAAATCTGTATGTTGGGTTGCATTCAAAAATCTTAAGGGGTGTGCTCTACATAAATCACCCTGTATATATTGAACACCTATATAAGTAATTTTCTAGTACATGTTTCCATTTTTTTTTTAATGATATCGATAAAATGCCTTCTATAGAGATAACGTTGTAGTACATATATGCGAACAATCTTCGAGGTATTTTGCAACATTTTCCATAAACTATTATTACCTAAATATTTCTTTTCACAATTTTAGAAAACATTTAACTGTACGTCACAACAAATACATATGCAAATATAATGACATTTATTAATAACATGCGTAACGTTCACTTTTTGCTTCCGTTACATGTGTTATATTTCATCTGTGCTTTGGGGTGTTATTGTATCGCATTTTTTCAAGTTTTCTCCCGTTGGAGATATCCTTTTGTTAGTAATGAATCTACACCGAGAGACTGGTTAATTTTCTTGTAGTTTCTTTTTAAATGCTAAATCAGTTTAGGGTTGACAAACTTTTCTAATTTATTTACTTTTGCTAGCGGGACACAGGGTATAGTTTCTCATTTATTTAAATTTCGATGATTCTCGAATGTAGAACTTTCACAGCTCTTACTTGTAATTCTGCTTTACCTCACTATAGATCTCGTTAGCAAATTGATAAGAGTTGAGTTTTATCACGATTCCGAGATTGTACATTTGATTTCGCTTTTAATTATCACCTCGCAACTTTCCCTACGTTTTATCTTTGATATTCGGATAAGTGGTTATGTGTAATTCGATTATCTAAATTCTTACTTGTTCATTTCACTAAAGGAACCCCATGTGTTGTTTTGGGTATAGCGAAAATAAATTGAAGTTGGGATTTCTATACCTGTTTGTTTGTTAAGCTTGTTTGGTTTCATTTCTATTCAATTGTAATTTAGTGTTGTGAGACTTGAGATTTAATCGGTTGCTACTTTAATCTTTGTTACTTGATCATAGTGTAGGTTACTAGAAGTTACATCTGCTAGTTGTCTCTTGTTTAGTTAAATTCTTAATTTTCAAGAACAAAATTTTCATTGGTGGGAGTTCGTTTCTGAGGTGTTTGAATTGCGCTTTCAGTGGGGCGGAATTCGTCACCGATGCAGTGCTCGTAGTGTTTGTAAAAACGCTGCATATTTTTTTGAATTTCTAACAAGCCTCAACTAAACGAGAGTAAGCGGGTTTTGTTCTTGCTTTTCTAGGTCTTATTGTAGATTTCTTTTGGTTTCTTTAGCTTGTTTTCCGCACCTGAAATTTGGGGGTCAGTAGCTAAAGATTTTCTTTTGACACAACTCCAGATTAGTTGCTAGGGAAGTTGACGGAAATTCAAAATTCCGTTCTACTCCCGATCATATGGTTCGACGTAGGTTTTTCCTCCGGTCAGGTAAATCTCTAATTGATCCCAAAGGAATGTGCTGGCACATAAGATGTTTAATGGATTACATACATAAAAATCCTCAAGCTCATCATCATATGTAAATAAGCCTGTATACCTTGACGACAGAGTAAGTATGTATATTCAGATTAATTAAAAAGTGGTTTACAGTGCTCATCTCAGCGTACTTAAGCTAGAAGTCTGATAATTTTTTCTAACCCTGCTGAATTGTTCGGGTCTATTTGACCCAGAAAGAAATTCGTTTTCCTGTTACAGCTATACTTATTAAAAAATATTTGTAGCATTCACTGACTTTACTTGTTAATCTATAATGTTTAATGTGCAGGAAGTGTTTTGTGTAACTTTTTTCTTCTTCTATACATTTCTACTTGTTACCTTTGTTATGTTCGGTTCAATAGTACCTGCATCAATTTTTAATTTATAGATAACGTACTTCTTTTACATACTTCGCATATATTGTTTAGTTTTATGTGCAAAATACTGACGTAGACAATAAAGTTCACGATGTAATACGAAATTACTAAATTTATAACCTTTTTGAGTTTTTTGTTTCTCGGCTGCTTGTACATGCATGTTCTTGTTTGTGTAAATATAATCAAGCAGAGATGAATACAATCTTGTTTTGGAAAGTAACTGCAGGCAGATACTTGTTTGTATGATTTGGTTATAGAAGAGTTGAGCAGAATTTGCTCGTGTTAGTTTAAGATTTGACTTTAGAATAGCAAGTCGAAGACCACTAAGTGATCCACAACTGCAAGCTCGTTTAGAAGCTTCTGACAGTGATGAGTGTGCGCCTCAATTTGAAAATGATATAAGTAGTGCGTCCGAGAGTGACAGTTAAGATAAGCAAAATCTTCATAGTGTTCAGTTTTCTGAAAAAATTTAAAAATAAAATGGAGTTTACAACCGCCCGAGCAACGTCATACACAATGCACCAGGAGCTACAAGATATGCGTGTGTGAGAATTACTAACATAAAAAGTTTAGTTGAAACGGTGTTATTTCTGCAAACTAAAAGGTAGTGATAAAAATGTCAAATGCTGAAGGATTACGAGTCTATGGCGAAACGTGGTAAGATTTGGATAGTACTAAGTTTCAAGCTTATATCAGTCGTTAGTTACTTGCTGGCATTTATCAGTCACATGGGGAAGCCATAAAAAGCTTATGGGACATAGATACTAAGTCGAAGTATTTTTTTCGAGCACCCATGTCACTTGAAGCATTCTGTATGATATCTCGTGTAATTCGCTTTGTTGATAAAACTATACGGTAAGAAAGAAGACGTAAGCATAAATTAGCTGCTATAAGAAATATTTGGGAACAGTGAGCAGAAAATTGTCCTAAGTTAGATTATTCAGAAGAAAATATAACTGTGGACGATTAGTTAGTTACATTTGAGGGCAGTGTTCCTTCAAACAGTACATTTCTAGTAAACTAGCTAAATACTGGATCAAGATTCGGACTCTTTGTGACAGTGACAAATCTTACGTATTGAAAGTACACGTTTATAGGTACCGGAAAAGAGGAAGGTACACTACCGTAAACAAATCAAGGCATGTGTGCAGTTAGCGACCTCAGCAGTGATCTAAGAAGACCCAATTTGACACGTAATAATTCTTTCACGTCATATAAGTCGAGACAACTCTTGCTAAAAAGAAAAATTATCATAGTAGGAACTATTTCAAAAAACAAACCAGAACGTCCGCAGTCACTAGCTAATAACAAAGAGGTATATAATTCTTTTTTCTTTTTCACAAATGACATATAATAATAAATTATGCTTCGAAAAAACATAAAAACGTTGTACTTATGAGTACACTGAATCACGTTAATAAAATCAGTGAAAGAAACGATCAAAAACCTGAAATTATATTAGACTATTACGTAACTAAAAGTGCCGCTAGTACCCTTCATCAATTAGTAGGCACATAAACTTGCACACGAAAAACAAATCAAGGCGTACGTCTTGTGGATTGCGGTAAATGCAAATTGGAATAAAAGCAAGCTCAGACGAAGAGATTATATCTAGAAGAATTAGCAAAATCACTAGTAAAATTGCATATGGGGTCAATAACGCACCCGTCAAGAGAAGAAGCTTGCAATATGGTGGTAAAAGTTCAACAAGAGAAAACTCAAGATTTGGGTGCTACTTCCAAAACAAAAAAATTTAAAACCGTGAGCGGTGGCAAGTTTGTTCGTCGAGTAGTGATAATAAAACAAAATTTTGTGCGACCAACGTAACAAATAATTTATACTAAGCATTGTAACGGTGGGAATTTACGGTCCCATGGAGCCAGAACTTTCTTGGTTAAATTGTTAGTTTTCGCGGAACAGGTTGTATTTCGCGGTCCGTAAGCGAGGGTCCCGACCGGTCATGCTAGGTAGAGGGGAGAGGTTGTGGCTATTGAGTTGGAGAAACGTGGTGAGCGGGAAACCGTTGCTTCGCTATCACGGCTTGAAATTGGTGTTTTATAATTAAGTTTTTTGTGTATTGAGCCTCAGCGAGTGAGGGTAAGTGGGTTGCTTCTCTTAGGATTTTTTTCTTTATCATCTCGGTATCTTTGTAGCTCGTTCCGAGTAATGGAAAAATTGTTAGTACTGGCTTCCCGAAGGTATTAGCCTGGATCAAGAGGGTTTCAACATCGGCAGTGTATCCGGTGCTACACCTACGGTCCAGGAACTTTAAACCAGCTGGGTCGGTCGAACTTCTGAGAATTTTCGAATCGTGACAACGTTTGTGAATTAATTAAAATTAATGAGTTAAATTTAAAAATAACAATTCATGCGAAAATCACCAAAAAATGTGCACCCGTTTTAACTAAATTTAAGCTAATTGTAGTCGAGGAAATAAAGCAGAGAAGGTCGAAAAAAATCGCCAAGATGGATTTTGATGCGGTTTGCGGCAATCGATTCTGTGAGTTGTCTAGAAAAAATGCTCCCTTTGATTTTGTTATTGCATTTCTACAGAGGAAAATGCATCTTTTTGGATGCACTTTGATGCAGTTTGAAAAAAAATCGACAAAATGAGCCAAAATGGGCCAGAGTTTCTCACTCGGGGGTTGTTTAGGTCTCTGATCACGAATCCGGCATTACTTTTCCGGCATAGTCAACCTGGCCGTGGAAAAACGGAAAATTTGGCCTAATTTCTGGAAAAATTTCTCTTGTTCGCGAAAATGGTTCTTAGGAATTTTCTTTGGTCGCCGACCACGAACCCCATATTAGTTTTTCGGAAAAACCACCCCAGTCGTGAAAAATCGGAAAATTGTGCCCAATTTCGGAAAAAATGTTGGAATTTCAGCTCGAAGATGGGTTCTAGATAGTCTTTTGGGTCGTTGATTACGAATCCGGCCTTTTTCTGCTTTATTTCCTCGATTATTGACTCAAAAGTTAAGTTTCATTCAGACTTAAGCTTGAAGGTTCAGGGGTTGCTTTAAATTCTTTTCTCCTTTTCTAAGAATTATTACAAATTATATTATAGAAATATGTTTTGAGTCTAATTGTTGGAATTTGTATCGTCTTGGCAAAAATGTTTTATACTAAAGGTTTTTTTATCTACATTGTATAAAACTTTAAATTGAGGAACTGTTCATGTACCGGATGCGGCATTAGAATTGTTTGTCCTTTTGGGTTAGTTGTTATATTTATATTTATTACAGAGTTATATTTATACACCTACTTAATTGTCGTTAGTGATAACGAAACTTTTGTGTTGCTGTACAGTAATTATTATAGTTGTCTTTTATAAAGGATTTTTTGCTTTTGCGTTGCTGCTTGCACTTTTATACTATTGGGGTATTTCCTGCATGTGACTGGTAGTTCCTTCGGAAACTGCCGCTATGTTCTAAACAAAGACTAGATTATCAGTTAAATTAGAGTTTTATTGAGAGTATAACGTCTCCTCGCCTGCCTTAAAATCAAGCACTGAGCTTGCCAGCCTAGAACCTTGCGAGTGCTAGTTCTCTAAAGTAATTTTTTTGCTGTAACACAAGGCTGCCTTACAGTATTTCTGTTCAAATTGTAGGCCATATTGTATATTATTTTATTTATTTCTTTCTTGTACCTACATATAATTACTTAAATAGAGTGAAGTTTGTTTAAAAATGTAATTATTAGTTTTTTCTCGATAAAAATTTTCATACGCGAGTATTACTGCTTTTTTACTGTAAATAATTGGTCGGGGTCATGTCGACCAGAACAATACAATTGCAGAGTAAATTCGAACAATGCAGCAGGGTTAAGTAAAAGGGCTCTTTTGTTGCATAAATTAGGGCCGTATCGGTTTTTGCTCGTTTCATTTTAATCCGTTGGCTTTGCTCTGGAAATTGAATTTTGTGTCTATTTCATTGCATAACTTATCTCTTTTAATGAAAGTAATATCGTCTGCATATAGATATATCGTCAGAAGAGCATTAACTGGCAGATCATTAATAAATACGATAAAAAGAATTGGTCCTAATATTAACCCCTGTGGGATGCCTTTTGTGATCTTTCCTATTTCTGCCGAATACCTCTACTTTTGAGTTCAGGTTTTGGCAGCCGTAGTTCATGCTGTACCCAATTAAATGCCCTACTTAAGTTCAAACAGGCAATTTCTGCGAATTCTTTGTTGTTGTATCTTTTACAGACGAGTCTACTATTTTGACCACTGCAGACGCGGTGAATCTGTTGCTTCTGAATTCGCACTGCTATGATGAAAACAAGCTGAACGTTTCCAAGTACAGCATCAGTCGTGTAGCTATAACTTTATTAAAGATTTTTAAAAGTGTAGGTACTAATGCAATTGGTCGGTAGTCGGTAGTTTTCTATAGATAGTCCTAATTAGTACTATTTTTAATAAATTAGGAAAAGTATCATCAAGTATGCTATTGAATGTCTATCCTAGTGGCTCGATAATATGCTCAATAATTTTTTTTAATAGTTTTGTACTCAAACCGTATGTATCTCAAGTATTTACGTTTAGTTTTGAAATTTTTTACGATTGTTAGTATTTTCTTGCTTGTTCGTAGGCTGGAGCAGGCATTTTTTTGATAGGAAGGATTCTTACTAAGGTAGTGTTGTGAAGAGTCAACAGGAGGCTGTAGTTGTTTAGTTGTCTTTTTTGCAATTTCTACAAAAAACTTATATAATTCACTAGAATCTATATGAATCCCAACATTGTCTGTGGTATTTAGCTCAGAAGCAATATGCCTTTATTTTGCAACTATGAAGTGTTGTTGGTAAATTTCTTTAATATTGAGTAGTCATTCTTTACTTTTGTACGGATCTTTTTGTGTATGACTTTCTTTACTTGAACTTCGTTTCTTAGAATGTGCAGCTCTTCATTGAATACGAAATGTGTAGGTTTGAGTTGTTTCTTACATGGACAGTTTAGTTCAAAAGAGGTGGTGATTAGTATTAGATTAGTATTCAGAACAGAAAGTTTTCTATTTATGAATGTATCTGTTCAAGAAGAAATTGACTGACATAATGTGTCACCAGGATATTCCAGATACTAACACCATATTCCATCAACGTCTTCTAAACTTTTCCACCGATGAAGTTGTATATAATGCAACAAATAAATAGCAATCGTAGTAGTTTATTTCAGAATGGTTCATTCAGATGCAAATTTTATTAAAAACGAAAAAGTGAATGAATAATTTTTCAACAAATCTAAGCGCCAAAAATTAGCGAGAACTAAACAAATTTAAAAGATCTATTTACAGAATCAGGTTAACATCGGAGCTTTAAAAATGAAGATTTTATTGTACAGATAAAATAGCAACTTGAGAAATTTTTTAAGCTGCCCAATATATTCGATAAAATGTGTGAGAAAATAAAAGAAAGATTTTTAAACAGTTGACTTAAATTACATTGATCTTATCTAACTTATAGCATCTTGAAATCCCATTTAATGGAGAAAATGTGTTAAATCTATTTTCTAACGGATCCCAAATAATTCACTACTAAATTTAGGTTGAATACAGTTTAATGTCCCTTCGGTTTCGAAGGAATTGGGTAAGTTATTTCTAAATAAAGGAACCCAGACGGATAACATTTTCACATTTAAAAGCTTAAAACTGAAAGAATGAGGGAGTCCAGACAAAAATTTTATTAATTGGACTTGTTAAAATTAGTTATGGAACTTTTACAGATAGTAAAGCTTGGTGAGCTCTTTATAATAACATTGTATTTAAAATGAACGTCATTTGTTGCATTTAAATTATGTGTAACTTGTCGTTCATTGAGGTAAGTTCACCATTTAATCACCAACATAAAGGAAAGTAGCGGGGTACTTTGAAACTTTATAAAGTTTCCAATCTTTCTCTTATAACTATAGGCTTATGCGGGGTCTAAAACTAAAAACTAAGTTACCAAAGTTTAGATAACCTATTAAACTACTTACAAATTTGAAACTTATTACCAACCTACTTATTATCATAATTGTCAGATTATTATTATCAAGAAAAAATGTTTTCATTAAGCCCGTTTAGTATGAATACATATTAAGAATAGCAAGAGAGATGTCTTTACAGGAATTACATGAAGACTTGAACGTCTTTGTGGCTTGCTCTTGGTTCCCTTCTCCCTTATACTCGCAACGTAAAGTATTGATTAACGTAGAATTTTATGAATCAAAATTTATCTAAAGCTATTATCTTTGTAGTACATGTACTTTAAAAGTAATTTGCTTAATTCCCTTGATGATTTGCTGATAGTTGTTAGCATTTCACGAAGCGGTAGTTATTTTTAGTTTTATCGATATTATCATTACGAGTTTTACTGAATGAAGCAGTTTAACGTGGTAGATAAAATACTTTGAAAGAATATTTTTTTTTATTACTGTAACATTACATACTTTTGTCGGTTTGAAAGAAATTTTCTATTATATTTATGTAAATTGATTTTGGGTTTGAATGAATGACTATTACGTTTAGTTAGTCTTATTAATATTTTAACATCAGAATTTAATACTTTTTGGTTGAACGTTTTTGTATCGTTGAAAACTAGATGTAATAAAGAACATAAAAATAAAATAAATACCAACTGCCATTTATTATAACATTATGAATATCCCCTAATATTATCAATTAATTTAAATTAGTATGTTAAAAACTAAAAATTGGACACAAAATTCAGTCTCTGCTTTTAAACATCAATCACGTAGGACTGCGGTGAAAACTCCGTTACTTCGAAACCTACTGATTGGTGATTAGCAGAATAATTATTCGTTGGAGAATTGAAAGAAAACTCGGTTGACATGCAAATACAATACATGAAAAAAGAAATTAACATTCTGATTTTTAAAAGCAGTTACAAAGGTAAAAACAGATTTGTAAAAGCTCGAATGTTACGTTATGTTGTATCACTGTTAAGCGCCGTGGTTAAGGTAAAAATGTTAGTAGCGTTGTTTATAATAATAAATAAAAATATAAAATAATTAGCGTTAATTATTAGCACTTTAAAAACAGGTTAGCAAGTTGTTACATTTGTCGTGGAACCGACCTGATCAACTGATGCGAGTTGATGTTTAGGTGATTGTGAGATTGAAAGACTAAGAGAGTTTGTAAGATGTTGACAAGCTTTTAATATTACCAGTGCATGTAAAGAGCGTAGAAAAAAAATATAAAAACAATGTTCTAGAAATTTCCAACAGAAATTTTGTGTTTGATTATTTTAGAGAAATTACACTGTCTGTTTTTAGACCTACATTAGTTTAGCCACTATTCAGTAGACAGCGCTGTACCATATCGCTTACCTGGAAGAACGTCACAAGTCAAAATTGCAAGTTTTTAAGAGAAGCGTTTTAAAAATATGTTTTAGCTTCAGGAAATAGAAATTTTAAAGTTTTCAGATAATTATATCCAAGTTACGGTACTTTATTGAAAGATCTTTTCGGGCATAAAGAATTCCGATTTTGTAGATTGTGTTCGAACAAAAATACTATTTTTGGTATTTCTTGACTTGTCATATGGTTAGATAGACAGCATAACACATACGTTTTGTAGCAGTTTAATAGCATTATTTTTAAGAAAAGGCGATAATTAATAGAGTAACAAATATTTTCTATAATAGTTAATACTCTAGTAGCCGTGGTGGTTGTAGCAGGTACCTATAGCAATTCTTGGAAGTACCTAAAAGGAATACCTATTGACTTCGACTGCTCAAAGTTCAATAAATTACATTTTTGCAAATCCTTCACCAGAAAGGTTAACTGAATATATAATACAGCAGTCGGCGTTGGTTTCCGTATGTTTTTGTATAGGTGCTATATAGGGATAAGTAATTTCATTTATTGTTCGTTCACTAGAGCAAATACAAATATTTGTTTATTATATTAATGCCATAAAGATGAAAAAATCATTTGATTCATAGATAAAAACAATTATAAGGATACCTTAACACGCTTGATACAAAATACATTATTACTTATTAATCAACTAAAATGAAATAATCACCTAACGTTAATGTGGTAATCGGAAAACTTGAAAAGTATATCATTAAGGAATACTATGAATGTACGCAGAAAACCAATTTCGGACGAAGCTCGTCAGCTAAGCAACAATGAGCATCAAAGGGCGGTGTTAGTATATTTTATATTTTTTATATTATCAAGAGCATTCGTGTGCGGAATTGGAAATAAATTAAGTCTTTTATATTACTTTTATTCAGGTACATGCAATCCCGCCATGTAGCGAGCGTATTCGCGCCATTTCCTTTTTCTTGTACGCAGATTTGCTCAACTCCGCCTCATGTACTTTTTCTGCGAAAATATTTTTACCACAACAAGTAACTTCTATACCTGGTTAGTGGATGTTCGGCTTTTGAAGTTTGTCCAGTGTGCCACATTTGTAACTTGTATTCGGGTAATAGTGGAGAAAGTGTCACAGTATTAAAAATAAGTTTTTTATTTAGTAGGTAAGTATTCTAAATTGGTAAATAAACTGGTATTTTCTAATCAAAAGCATATTATGTATTTAAGTATATAATTTGTTTAGAGAATAAAAATGGGAAGATCTCGGTCTTTTCTTTCGAGGCAACCTAAGCGTGGTAAGAAATCCCAGGCTCGCCGGCGTTATTTACGTAAAAAGGAAGAGTCTTGTAAAGTGGTACGCGCTATATTGGATTCTATAATCGATTCTGTAGTTCAGTCTGATGAATTATTAAACAACGAAAACGCTAATTCTGAGCGCAATATCGAATAATTCTCAGTAATGAACACTGCCGAGATAACTTCAGCAACGAAAGAAACTGTAGATGAGGGAGAAGAAAGCAAAGGGCAGGATTTTTCGTTCTGCTCGTTAGAAGAATATAATTCGTAAGTAGAAAATCGATTCAAATCAAAATTGTGTCTGCATTGTGTATTGTATCTCACATGTATATCTATTGGGTCTATATTGCATGTGGCTTTTTGCTACAGTACCATAGTACCATAGTTAAATTACACGCTATGTGTAACGCCAAGCGCGTTTAGGATCAGGACTTACGCACTTTTAGCGTTACACATAACGCATAGCGCGTACGAAATTGGGGTTAGAAATATGGCAAAAAGGGCGAGAAAAAGTATTGCTATCTTCTAGGTATAGCAAATGTACCAATTTACAAATTCTATGACCATAAAAAACCACTAAAATCTTACTAAAACAACTCATTTAGTACAGTACAGAATAGATTTATTTCCAGAGGTTTTTTATTTCACAATTATTGTTTCACTCACTCACTCACTCAAAGAGATGGTTTTGGAAACTGAGCCAACGACTAGTTCTAAAAGGAGCATGCTGAACTATGCAGCAGTATAGGGAACGTTAGCAACGGGAAGCTGTTATGCTCATTTAGAAGAGTTCTTAAGTGTTTTGGATGTCCCAGCTCTATCAAGAAAAATTTTTTTTAAGCACCAAAGAGAGTTGGGCTCAGTTAGTATTTATAACATTAAATTAACGTCTACTAGACACATAGGAACATCATAATCTATTTTTACAGATGTGGAAAGATTCACTGTGGGAAATTATGGAACTAGCAGGTAAAGAAGAACATGAAATAGCTAAAACCAATGGTGATATAGATGCTGATGGAATACCCTACATCACTGTTTTTTTTTGATGGAGGATGGTCAAAAAGATCATATGGACACAGTTATACTGCTGCGTCAGGCGTTGTAAGTCACAGTTACTCAAATTTGCTGGTATGTAATAATATTATAGCTCCAAATGAAGACTTAGCAAGTGGTGGCTGTAAAAAGAAGTTGATATGATCTCACTAAATCAGATAAATTAACAACACAGTTTGTCATTCTTAATAATCTAATTTGTCTAGTACTCTACATTGGTGCTTCATTTTTGCCTCTGCATTAACGAAAATATTTTTTCTTCATATTTCAGGCTGTAATTATAGGAAAGAATACAGGAAAATTATTATACTTGGGCGTCAGAAATAAATACTGCAGTATTTGTTCCCTGTCAAAAAATAAAGAGGAGCCAGCACCTAAGCATCTCTGTTTCAAAACCTGGGCCGGTTCTTCAAGTGCTATGGAGCAAGACTGTACAAACCATGTTATAAAGATTTATAGTAAGCAGCTGTACAAAATAAAAAATGACACTAAAAGTGTTTCCTTAGCTGCAGGAAAGATGTTTACAAAAGACACCATTGAAAGTCTTGTAAAATCTGTCCAAGGCGCAATATATGCAAATG